>CAJQUW010003508.1:0-182503 GCA_907163375.1 Prostheceraeus crozeri
AAATTGTAGCTATCCTAATTACACTAACTGTTGACGAAAGTGAACATAGATATTATCAAGATCAATATAGCGATTGATAGAGTTATTATTGGAGTACCATACTTCCATAAATAGTCGTCCATGGCAATGTTGAGATGTATTTCATGCATTTATTAGTCTCAAGCTCTCAAACTTTTGGCTTGTTCCAAAGTTTCAAAAGTTTGAATACATCTCAACATTGCCATGGACGACTACTTATGGAAGTATGGTACTCCAATAATAACTCTATCAATCGCCACATTGAACTTGATAATATCTATGTTCACCTTCGCCAACAGTTAGTGTAATTAGGATAACTACATTTTCATATTCTTTTGTCAGCACATAAGGTACACAGGACTATATTAGCATAGTTTTCATTTTCACATAAATTTCAAAATAATGTTTTGTAATCTTTCTATTACCTTATTACCTGATGACGCATTGCAGTTGCAATCACGAAAATTTGTGAGAATACATTTATTTATCTTGATTGAGCCATTTTCACAAAAATATATTTCTCAAGATGCCAATTTTCAAAAAAAAGTATAGTATACATTAGATTTAATATTTTATAAGTTATTATACATTATATATATATATAATATATATTTATAATTATATATATATATATATATACTTATATATTTATATGATATAATAATATAATATATATATATAAACTCAATAAAAATATATTGATTAGATGATGATCAAGCTTCCCTTTCCCTATCTTCTAAAGCGTATTGCAATCCGGAGGACGATTCGGCCACCTCATAATTCCCCAAGCATTACTCCAACCCATCCACTTTTCATTGGCGGTAATAATGCAACCCACTCATCTTGATGTCATTGATGACTATTCAATAATTAAGAATTATCTACATTTTTTAAGAATTGATATTTTACTTGAGTTCGACCTAATTATTGCAGATAATGACAATAATGCAGTTGCATTCACTGTTAAGTCAATTTTGTGTACAAAAAATAAAATAAGAAAAGAGATAAAAATTTTAAGAGTTTGAGACTAATAAATGCATGAAATACATCTCAAAATAGCACATCAAGTGTGAAGGATTTTCTTTCAAAATTTATCATGTCATTTTTGGCGTACGTTCTTCAAGTTGTATTATATTCAAAATCCCATTCATGAAAAAGATGATTCGAAGGTTGATTTTCAATTTGTTTGAATGAGCCTTCAGTTGAATTTTCGGTTCAATAATCTCTTGATGACAAGTCAAAAACATTGCTAATGATAAAAATGCCACATAAGGAGAAAATTATACGAAGATAGCATGACAAGTTGCTGATAGAGGCAGGTTTTAGAGCTTAGAAAACACTTTCCCGAATGAGCTTTCCAATGCGGAGTCGGATTCGGTAACTTTTTACGACTGACTTCGACTCCGGGCGTGGCAGCGACTCCAATCGACTACTCCCCCTCCACTGACATGATGTCCAGCATGTGAGGTGCTCGTGTTGAGTGGTCATGTGCTGGTAGTTATTGCATCATTGCTGGTAGTCATGTACGGATACTGTTTACTGGCTGCAGTTAGTATACAAAACCGGTTTCAAATTTTACCAGCTACTGGATCAAGATTGATCAATCCCTTGCCAAGAGGAAGTTGCATCAAGTTCTTAAAATGACTAAACCAGTGCCCACATCAGCATTGCAATTGTGAATCTACGGATTAGAAAACGTCTTTAGTCAGGATTAGGACTAGGTCAATAAATAAATTAATGAATAATTTAATAATAATTATTATCCAAAAGGAATATTATTTTTCAATCATTACTGTGTGCTATGATCATTTTCAGCATCGTATGAGAATCAACGCATTCTGAAAAAGTCCTTCTCATGCACATTTCCAGGTATTTGCACTGTCAGACATCATTGACGGGAAATCAGTCGTCTATTTCGGAAGAGATACTTTAACTTTAGAGGAAGAAAGTTATACAGCGACGGTAGAAAATTGCATCAAACTACATAGGCGCCAAGATGCAGACTCTCGCAAGATGGTTGCTGGTTTATCCATTGGCTATTGTAAAGGGTCACAGTTCATTTGCCAAAGTAAGTTTGGAGCAACATATCATTCAGAATTGTTGTCTAGTTTTACATAAATACTCAGTCCACGACAGGAGGCGACCAGTTTCATGCGGCCATATGATAAGAGATAAACAGCAGATGTGTTTGAGAGCGGATTTTGGATTGAAATTTGAATATTGTAATTCGAGAATTAGATGTCGAATATATATTATTGAGAATATCAGTCATGTATACGTCATATATATACGTCACGAATGGAAATCAAATTGATGGAGAAATACTAGAAGAAGTAAATGAATACCAGTACCTTGGAAGATGGCTATCAGCAAATAACGAAATTGGCAGAGAAATAGATTACAGAATAAATACTGGTTGGAGAAGGTTCGGACAATACAGCAAACTACTCAAGCAAAGAAACATCCCAATATGTCTGAAACAAAGGTTGTTTGATGCGGTCATACTGGCATCAATGATGCTCGAAAAAGCTAGGCATGATTACTATTGTAGTAAATGCGTGCTATGATTCATGCAAGTGTGGAAATCTGTGGAAGTTTACAAAGATAGGTGTGTTACAAAGATAGTTGTTTTTGAGTCAGTTGCCGGCAACAACGACGATTGTCGTGAATGCTATGCAGTATTATTTCATTGATACCGTACCAGAGCCGACAACAGTCGTCGTTGTTGCCGGCAGAGCTGGAAAAATTCCACTGAAATTTTTTAATTCCAATTCCAATTCCGGAGCAGAAATTTCAATTCCAAATCCAATTCCAATTCCAGTCGAAACAGTTCAATTCAATTCCAATTCCATAATAAGAGTCAATTCCGATAATTGTAAGTCGCGTATAGTGTCTTATGTTAATGTATCTAACGTTTGTTCGTTTCAATCTAACCCATGTGCCCTTATCCTATCCTTGTTGTTCCTGTGTGCCGTTCCCTGCGTCGCTCGTATGTGCGTTTTCATGTTAATAGCTCATATTTCTTGTGTACATGTATATATGTAACCGGTCAGTCTATGCCATTTTCGTTTCGTAAACGAGATATTCAATATCTCGCGAAAAAAAAGAAAGTTAACGGTCAGCAAAGAATCAAACGCCGAGAGAGAGAGAGAGAGAGAGAGAGAGATGAGATGCGAATAGATCTATTGGTAAATGGACAGAAGAAAGAAATTCAATGTGCGAATAACGTAATTGTTGATGAAAGAAAAAACGACGATAAAAATGATATCATGAAATTTGATTAACGGTCTATGTTGAAAAAGGAGATTAAAAATTCCGTGATAAGAACGAAATGTGGTCGGGTCGAGAGCTAACGAGCAGAGATTAAAGGAAACTCTTTCTATTTTCAAAAGAAAGTGGTTTTATTGTCAAGTCTCAAAAATTTGTATAAATTAGAAACGATGAGAAATTGACACAACAACTACCAACAACAACACATACGACATATTCAGCAGCTGTTAGAAGAACCCCGGGCTCTCGCGGTTTAACATAACTACAGAAGTAACAACAACAACTGCCTGCCAGCGAACAACAACACAGCAGTGTATACGGCAACACATCAGCGAGCGCGATTGAAGATTTGACGGTATAAGTGACACTGATATTTATGATATTATTTTGGTATAAGTGAGTCCGATCGAACTGAAGTGAATTCAACATTAAGAAATGAACTGTAAGTGTAAAGTTTTTCTTTTATCGTTGCGTATCGTGTCTTTATAACTTTAGTCTTTGAAATTAATATTGTTAATTGTTGTGATTGGAAGTTGAATGATAGTTCATGTAATTGAAAAAATAATTATTAGAATAATCTGTTGACACTGTCTATATTATGATTTGAACTGACAGGGTTGCTGCCCTTTAATACAGCGTGAATTGTTGTGATTGGAAGTTGAATGATAGTTCATGTAATTGAATGATTAATTATTAGAATAATCTGTTGACACTGTCTATATTATGATTTCAACTGAAAGGGTTGCTGCTCTTTAATACAGCATTAACTTTCCTCTTTCCAAAGCAATGGTTTTTCGTGTGTACAACAATTAAGTAGATCTTCAATTTGTGTGCTTATCTTATCAAGAACCAAATTCAACAATTGCTTTATTTTGATTAATTATCTTACTCGATAAATAACTAAATGACAGAATAAGCAAAGATGATTGTCTTTTCATTGTCTGCTTAATCGCTGAAATAACATTGTCCGGGGATGTAGGCCCATGGAAGTCACAAAAAATCCTATATTCAAAAACAGAATAAAGCTACCTCTATCGATCTATCTCTCTCTTATCTCAGTGTGCAGTTAACACAACGGCTGAGTACTGTGATTTCAATTTTTGTACAAATAGATTTATCACAGGTCTATCGAAGAAGTGGAATTGAGGTTTATCAAGGTCAATTCCAATTCCAATTCCAGTAGATTTAAATATCGTCGATTCCAATTCCAATTCCGACGAAAAATGGAATTAATTCCAATTTCGACTTTTCCAACTCTGGTTGCCGGCTTCTGAATTAAAGGCCACTATCTATGTATATAACCAGAAACTTCCACAGACTTCTACATGTGTATGAATCATAGCACGCATTCACTACAACAGTAATCATGCGGCCTATGCGGCCTCGACTGTACGATTCATTGATGCTTCCAAAATCTAGGCATGATTGATATATTCTTGCCGGTTCGGGGATGGCATCAATGAAATAATGCATAGATTATATCATGGATTTTTAGGGCACTAAAATCAGACATAGACGAGGCTGCGTTATCCGAAGATTGCACAGTGCCAGCTCGCCTGGGCATTGAATAGAAAGATGTTCTCAGACTTGAACAGTTTCATCGCAACAATTCTTTGGCAGCGTTGGCGAACTGGCACTTCTGCAATCTGTATCATTGTCAGCCGCACGGCAAAGCCAGGATAATTAAATGCAGAACAGCCTGTTGTACAGTCCTTCAGCTTGTTCAGTCATTGTAGATACTCGTACTTTAAGTTAGTTTGGGTCATTCCGAGCCGCACCGACGAGCTCTTGTTGGGCGAAACGCAGAGTCTGCGGCTGCCAAGGAATTATTGTGCTTAAATTGTTCAAATCTGATGACATCTTTCTATATAATGCTATTGCATGTAACTTTTGAGAAGTCTTTGAAAATTGCAATTCTTGGTCAGTGTTAATCACAGATAATGGTAGGATGAAGAAAAAATTGATTGACTTTTATTGAAATCTATGAAAGTTTGCTCTCTCCATAGATTTTAATTCATGAAAAGTTTAAAAGTCTATGAATGTTTGCAAGTGTGAATAGATTCAAAATTCAGATTTCTATCTAAAAATTCACCAATTCATTCATTAATGGATTCTCAAGCTGGAGTGACGGACGACGGTTCATGGCTATCTGATATGGTGAGAATTCTGTGTGAAATTGGCGAGCATATAATGGTGCATTATATACCCTCCAATGCCGGGCAATAATGCATTTCAAACTCATTTAAATAATTTCTATGACCTCCATAGCCATCGAGAGTGAAATAGAATAAGCATAACAGGCTAGAATTTCATGCTACGGATAATTGCACATGACGAGAAGCATACTGAGAATAGGTGAGTATCAAAGAAATTGTATTACCTAGGTTTCACCATGGCAGTTTCTCAAAAGGTGTTGATGTAGTCTCGCTAAGCACAACTTGCAAAAAAGAAACATCTTTTCGACCTCGTGAACAGACAGAGGCAGTAAATTGCGCAATCGATTATCCGAGGTCGGCTGGATAAATTTGTCAAGCAATAAATTTCAATTAACTAAGTCACAAATCTGAATTCTATACATCATATTGCCACTATGAAATATTCCTGTGCTTGAAAACCATGTGATTTGCCCCTTCCACTTCAGTTCCGTCGCGGCTGCGTAACACCGTTGTCGTCAATTTGACTTCGAATACGAATACGAACTTTGCATTATGTGATCACCGTAAAGATTTTGCACAAATCTTTAGATCCAAATTCCTTTGTCAATGCTTTTGGTGCTTCAGCAGAAATGAAATGTGACGCACAGAATCATTGTAAAACATTGTAATTTTACATGGATTGAAGTAGTAATGTCATCAATAAAATTTAGCAAACTTGAAATGTGGCTGGTGAGTCCATTGGACTCTATAGTCTCTACACTGTTATTCATAAAGTCCCAAATGAGTAGCCTACTCGAAAGAGTACTGAGCCTGAGTACTAACTGCGATTAAGAAATGAGTCCAAGAATCCAACACTTTTTGAGTTCGAAAATATTTAGTACTTATTTTAGAACTATTTTGGTCCGAAAGCATTAATTCGCACTGATTTTAGTACTCATATAATGAGTTGCATGGGAGATGCATGTTTACAATTAATTGTTAGCCTACATATCAAGGAGATCTAAATATCAATATGTGGGTTCATAAATACATCAAATCCATTATCATAATAAATATAGATCGATTGGGTATAAGCATAACCAAGACTTGACGCTATTCTGCAGACTGCCTGATTTACATGCACATTATGCACATGAATTCATATCCAATGTATTTACAGGTTACTTATCAAAAAACTATACGCAGGTGGACTACATTTCCTAGTAGACTTGCTTCAAAAAATCAAAACAACTGTGTTGTGCTACACGGACCGTGCAGTATACTCTCTATGTATGTTAAACATCTCAACATCAAAAGTATTCAGCAGTAAACAGCATCATGCGTCTAAGATCTAATTTATGAACTGTGATAAGAAACAAAGACAATTGCCTGTTGCACACAGACATGTGTTGCCAGGTCACTTAGAGAGTACTCATATCTCGACATCTTGAGAGTTTTGCTTTATTTCATGCAGACTCTGTGAACGTGTCTGTCAGTGTGCCAGTGTTATCATCATCGGTGTCTGATGACGAGTCAGTACTAATATTCTCGCATTCACTTTCGTCGGAGTTGCTAGGGTTCACGTTGATTTGCGTTGAATAGGCTATTGATAGCAGCGGTTTTTGCAGCGCGTCGACGCATCTTGAAATCAATTTTATCGTTTTATTACTATGTGCTTATAAAGTAGAGGCACAACTTAAAAATTTGAATGGGGAATGATGCTATTGATTTTGATTGCTATTCCTCGCTGATTGTGCATGAAATTCATAGTCTTCGCGTCTAAGACTAAAAATCATTCAAAAACTGTAAACTGGAATCCCGTACATGCAAGACTTTTGGAAGCAGTTTGATATTAAACTGAATGAAGAAATCGGACAATTTGCATACATTACCACAGATAGTTAAACTGTACTGATAAATTTTTCAGGATTCCAAATTTCACTGTGCTTACATCTTCCCGATTCTGGTCTTCGCTGAATGCACAACATGCCATTAATATCTAAAATAGTCAGACACATAGTGTTGTCTGAACATTTTACAGTATTACATGATGGAAGCATAGAAATTAACAATACCATAGAAAGTCTAGATAAAGTGTGCTATTATCTACTTCTATGGATGGAAGTAACAATTTCTAGGTGAAGTTATTTCTAAAAGTTACGATAACAAATGATATGAAGCATAGATTTTCAATAAGCAAGTTTCCTTAAGAGGAAAACTATTTACAAAAGTGGCCATTCAGCCAATACTTTCATTTTTCAAATTTCATTAGAGTCAGAGTTTCATATTTCAAAGACTTTTTCATCTCTGCCTCCTCTGAGACTGAACCCGCCTATCCATTGGCAACATACAGATGAGAGTCTGCCTAAGAGTCGCAACATGTGAAATCCCACACAAGAGGATTCCCTTTCATAAATGGGATAAGCGACATATCATCAGGTCGCTCACATTGTATAAGACCTGAAGGTTCAAGAATTGATGGTATGTTGATAGAATTCAATGTCTTTGACAATAAATTGTTAGCCGCATGATGACAATTGGAGCGGCCAGCAGCTCTGGAGCAGGAAAGTCCATGTACACATGTCTTATCAACAGCTACTCCACAAGAACACTTATTGGGCTAACACAGAGGTGTTCCAGACAAAGGCCAGATGCAATGCGAATTTCATCATTCGTTAATTTAAGCTGCAGATACTGGGACGGTGGACAGTTCAACCAAGCTCCCGCGAAAGCACCTCTAATGCTCTGAAGGTGTACTCGGGACGTGAGAATATCTACTTTTGCAAAAGATGATCCGCCTTTGTCCATATAATTTTCCTTATCTGGCAGGACTCCAGCAGACTGGGTTAAGGAATGCCGTCTTTTCTTAGCTGATTCTATACACTGATCAACAACGTGAAATCCTTTCAATAAAAGAGTCAAATACATCTCTCTTGATGTAGGTCCTTCCGGCCGAAGATAAGAAGGATGGTAGTGTAAGATCTTTGGTTGATCTAACTCCTAGTCCTCCTAAAGAAGTAGGTAGACAAGCTTGCTCCCAAGCGGAATCATCCAGTTTGATATTCAGTCCAACCTCCAACCCGCTGCGAATTGTGACGTCGATCTCATCAAGGCAATCAGCATTCATTAATGGACAACAACGAAGGCGGCACCGGAATTTTGGAATTGCAAAATTTATTTTTAAAAGAACAAAACATATTTTTTTGTACATATCCAAATCGCTTGATCGTTCTTGCATTCTTCGAACATCACGTCATTTTGAAGACAGATTTTTTCTTTTGTGAGCGAATTGACCCGATTGGAACTTCCAAGAGCTCTAAGCCATCTTTGTGTGCCTTAAGAATATTTCTCCAACCTGGAGGGAGAGCGCATGACTCATTGAAGACAATTAATTCGCATTTAACAAAATTGAGACGCAGATTTAATAACTTTCTCGCATTATCGTATCACGTGTGGCAGTCAATGAATCCCGGCCGATCGTGCCATCGTTCAAATACCAAATATTCAAGGATGAAGTCAGCCTTTGAATAATTGGACGTAGCGCTAAATGAAACAGAAGAGGGCCTCATGGATCGCCCTGCTGCACTCCTTCCGCAGACATGAAGATATTATCATAAAATACCAAGCTTGATGAAGTTTGGTATGAAGCTGTATTAAGATGATATCGATAAAATGTCACAGATTGGTTTGTGGGATCATTTATTGCTTCACCTTGCCCACTTCGATATGAAGGAACACAGCAAACCGACATTGCCAGTTGTGAGCACCGACTACCTGAGACAGAAGCGACCTGAGTGACGATTTTGATGTTGGAGCATTGACTAACAGTGTTGACAAGCTGATTAGCGCAATGATTAGCTTTCCCATAGTATCTATTCATCACACCGTCTACAATGCACTCTCAGCTCGGGAGACTAGACAAAGATTTACTCAGATATAAGCGTGCGACGTCAATTACAAGCTGCACAATGACACATTGAATTTGGTCTCGTGTCCAGTCCTTTATTGATACTTATATTTCATCATATTAGTGCTTAACAAACATTTTAGTACTTCTGTAAATTTAAGTTCGGTAATTTAGTACTCAGATTTATGCTTGAATAGGACTTAATAATTTACAGTGTATGATTAACCGTTTAGGAGTTATTTAAAAGATTCGCTATATGAAGACGTTAAACCAGCCAGTGGGATAAATATTAAGATTCCATATGATTAATTTTTGGATTAAATTAAGATTCCATTTGACTGTTTCATTTACAATGGAAATAAGAATTCGTCAAGTTAGAATAAAAACAGTCTCATTAAAGCAAAACAGCTTCAGATCATCCGTCTGAAATCGCAGTTGTCATTGAAAATTGCTTTTACCGTAGAGCTGGCTTGGAAAATTGCGTTTGCATATTGTATTAACATTGCTAGGTTTCTTGGAGAATCAGATTAAGTTTTCATAGTGATTGTCTCCATGATCCACCCTAAACACCTACTGATGAAATTAACTGAAACTAAGATTGCAACCTGACATTTTCAATGTAAATTAATTGACATTGCAACTTCAAAGAAATCTAAGATTCTACACACCTGAGGTGAGCTTTAACGCTTTGAAAGGATCGTTGTTGGACATTTCATGAATTGAGTATGTTTCTATCTAATTTAAAACTTATCATAATTTTCCTTAAGTTTTTGTTGGGAAACCAAGCAGACAATATGGGAATGATTTTTTATACTTTATTAATTTCTACCTCTTTAATCAGAAAATGATGAACCGATGCCTCTTCAAAACTTTAAAACTTTTCATAATTGTTTAACTGAATTATGTCATCTTGAATGCAAGGCAGAGATGCTATTTATATTATGATCCATGGCACGCCCATAAACTAAGATAATTCATTATCGTATGAGAAGACAATATGGAGCATTTTACATATGTTTTCTACTAAAAGTGTCCCGTTTCAAAATGTTTAGTTTCAACAATGATGAATTAGTGTTGCCTTACCTAAATGAAGTTAAATGATTCCTTCTGGAAAATCAGTCAAATAACCCAACCTGAACATGATCTTCCTTCGACGTGCGTCACACTTCACTTTGCTTATATCTGGACTGTCGCTTTTTACATGCCTGTTGAGACAGTAAGCAAATATATCCTGTGCAAAATGGGAAAATATAGACACCCTCTCTACTAAGTTTTACTATTTCAGCTTTAACAAATACTTGACATTCTAGAGAATGAATCAAATTTCCTGACAGTTATTTACATTTGTCAGTTTTATTCGACTCGTTCTTCACCGCATCATCCGATTATTTAATATTTTCCGCTTGCTTTTGTCTTGAAATCATCATTTCATATTACTCATCTCTACTGCGACTTGAATCGAAGCGCATAATTGAAGCTATTATAACTTTCCCTTGAGAAACTGTATTTTGTATTTACATTTGAAATTACTTTTATTTACTTTCAGCTGGAACGTCTGACATAAACTCAAAAACATTGAAGAAACCCTTTAAAGCCGGTGCAGGTAACTAAAACAACTTGAACGTTTTGCTGCTTGATGCCTTTAATTAGTAAAACTATAAAATTTACCTCAGGCAACGCACTAGTCGGTTTTCACCTTCTAATTTTCAGGATATACAGGTATATAGCATCAATGCTTTAATAACAAGTACAGTAGTTGCTTGACATTTAATAACCATAGCTAGATTTTCAACAAACGTGCAGTTACATAGTTTGCACAATCCTCTCGTCCACATAAAGCCTTCATTTCTTCGGTGATTGACTAATTTAGCAAATTATGCGCTTACGCATCCCTATTTCTGCCTGTGTATCTATTTTTAACAATCTTTATTTTGAATCGAAATTGCCTTTGAATGCAACAATTTAAAAGCAGCAATTCAACATTTGTGATCACCAGTAGGAATACAACTCATATGTGCATTATGGATTATAGATTATGAAAGAACTTCTTCCAAAAGCATCCACTTTAATATACCTGTGAAATGATTGATATTCTACTGTTAACTTCAAATGTGAAGATGTGTGTCAATAAAAAAGGACGACCCAAGGTATTCAAATGATTTGATATTTAATCTGCCATAGAAATGTGATAATTACATGAAATTACAAGATATCTTATCTGTGTATTAGCATTGGACAATCTTTCGTAGTGCGCAGAAAGGATATCCTAAAGCTGACGTTGTAGTTTTGAATTTACCAGAATTGTGTTTATTCTGCCTGTTTATTTTGAAAATGATTATGGATAAAAGAGCAAAATCGAGATATTTTGACAAGTCTACAAATGTGAAAGCATCCTACCTACTGGCTTTCCATAATGAAAAATTGAAATATGAGTACGTGACAAGGCATTTTCAATAATTGACGATGACATTTAGATTTCTAATACCCTACGTGATGCTTATGACATCACAAATGATCATGACATGATTCATAGACAGATGAATATTCATGAAATACTAAACTTACATTGAAAATCGAGGAGTTTCGTCAAAGCTATCAAGCTAATTGTTTTTAAAAATGGTGAAATCCAGACTCTCAGACAAGGGCACTCTTCAAAATAAGTGCGTCATGATAAGTTGATGGTGTTGACGGTCCCGTAGCCATAAACGAGAGGAAGCATCTGCGACATGGTGAATTGAAGAACGAGTGCAAAGATCAAGGATGGAGAGTTGAGGTTGGTAGTCAAGGGTTCAGTGGTTGGTTCATGAGGAAGTGGTTGGCGCGCATAGGGCTTGCTGAGAGAAGAATGACTGAGGTGGTGAGGTGCAGCCGTCAGGCGGATTATACATGTACCGTCTGCTTGATTAACCATCAGACAGAACTGGCCGGCTGAGTGAAGGTCAACAGTTATTAAATGGCCGAAACACCTTTGATGCTGGGTTAACAGCTGATAATCTTTCAGTGCTCGCAGCGTAATACCCAGATTTTTTAATTTTTTATGAAGAAAAGTTTGAAAACACGCTAAAACTTAAAGTCGTAAACCAAGTGAGGATTGGATGATGGGTTGAAGGTTTCATGATTTTGTCTGTGCAACTGGATGAAAACACAATAAGCTTAGAAAAATGGCTCTCCACTGTCTAAAGTATTAATAACCTTTTGTGAAAAAAATTATAGTTTTTATTATCATTTATCATCACCAGCAACAGAACGTTGCCAAATCAAATCAGAAACAATTACCAACGTAACCATCTTCATCTGAAACTCCTGTTGACAACGAGCTAAAGCGGATATTCAGACAAGAAGGATTAAATGTACATAAAACCAGAACATTGAGAAATCATCTCACACAGGAAAATTACAGGAATGTAAAATGACAGAATATCCGATCAAAAACCAAAAAAATGTGTCGTCGCAAAGTGATAGTTTATAAACTTGCATGCCGTAGCTGTTATTCAACTTACACTGATGGTAGCACAATACGACTACTGCATATACGTATGAAAGAACACAAGCAATCATCGTTGCAATGCTGTGCTCAAACAACGGCATCATCATAGGCAATAAGTTTCATATCAATGTCATCGGGTCCGATATCGATGAAATCAGTCTCCGCCTTCAAGAAGCAAAAGTTATCCAACAACGGAGGCCAAGCATTAACTCCAAATGTGAGATGCACTACCTGCCTGACAGAATTTGTATTCCTCTGATTTCTATTATCATTTCTCTAGTAATCAGTTTGCATCTGAATTTTATATGAGATTTATTTGTTGATGATAAATAACTAGTATTCAAGTTCCAATGGCTTCGTGAAGAAAACAGAAATTAGTTGGAAATAATTCATTATTATACTAATGTAAGTTTATTGAACATTTCCTTACTTTTGAATTAATAGCTTCATAATTTGATGCTCACACAGAATTAGACAGGTCGTCTCTTCTTCTGTTTGACTAGGAAGGAAGCATTGGAACATGTAATGTTAATTAAATGGCACAATCTGCTGACATAATACCATAGCAATCGAACAATGAGCAGCCAGTTCAACATTAAACACGCCAAATTGTGCGAAGTTTCAGTGCCTGTTATCAACCGGATGAGACAGCAAAGAGACACAGACGATGTCAAGTTCTACGAAGAAGTTTGTGAACGTTATTTCGTCCGACTGCTAACTTTTTTAATAATGATCGGGACGACCAACATCGAGAAAACTTTTGCACAATGATCTGAATTCTTGGAATCTGAAGGAGTCGTGGCAATCGGAGCAATGTGAATGAATTCATAGTAATCGGAAAGCGATGCACGACCATTTTTCCTATCTCTGTAAGGCATTGAAAATTTCTTTTTGCCCTCTTAGTAAGTTCCTGCATGTGCTATCGCTTTGAATCAGTTTGCACTTCTAGCAAAGTGATGCGCTTAAGTCTAATTAAGTCTAATTCTGTGGATGCTCATCATTCAATCATAGAGAATGTGTAGGATAGATGCATGAGGAAAAGATGTATGCCGCTTCATATTAGCACTGGTGTAAAATACCAATCCCATTCTGAATGAATACCGTATTCGGTCGAAAATTTGCCCAACCAAGGCAGCCACTAACCGCTCACCATAGCACCTGAGAACAAAATTTCATCGCCTATTAGGACAGGTCTGTATGCGTCTGAGCGTAACGGCTCCCTTTACCAGCGCAGTGACCTTGTGGTAGAGTGCTCGCTACAACCCGGGAGACCTCGCTTAAACCCTTGGTGGAATCAAACCAAAGACTTTCAGCAGCAGAGTCTGCATTGTTGCAAAACAATCACCACAAAAGAAATTGAGACTGAGATAAATATAACTCGGTCACATGGAAGAAAAAAGCTTCTCTCATAGAGTAAGCATATTAGGTAGAGTAGCAACTGAGCATTTAATAATCCCCAATGTGTATACTTTGGCATACAGTTTCGAAATAATGAAATGAACTCGAAGTTAACACAGTTTGGTATTGTTACCAAATGCGAGATATGCAAATTGGACAGCCTTGGAGAGGTAATGTTTCTTAAATTAGCAATTCGATGGGTAGCTATCACTTTCATGCTCGACCTCAACAGTATCTTCTTAAGAGTGATCATATCACAAGCAACCTTCCACTTTGAGCAAAATAACATATCAAAGACAATGATCGCAATTTACTTAAGAAGATACAAATGGGTAATCTTCAGATTCAAGAAATGAAGCATAAATTTAGTGAATCATAAAATCATGCCGATAAAAAGTGAATGAAAAACCTGAAGCCAAGAAAGCACAATAGGATCTCGACTTTTTCATGAAAACCTCCATTATAATGTGGTTCATGAAATTCCCTTGATAATCAGCTTCATTTCCGCTTAGTTGCTTACTCATTTCTTTTTACACAGATATTTTGTTTAGTCGACACCACTTACTATCTACTGACTCTATGGTTTGCCTAATGTGCTTTCGTGTATAACCAAGGCTCCATGGATGCAATTCAAGTGAATCCACCAGAAGGACTATTTCGTTTATTTTTTATGTTGGTCTTCATTCTATGGATTTGAATGACGAATGTAGGTATTTTCTTCTACGCTACCATCGACTTCAGAAGGCGCAAGACTTCAAATGTCTGTCAATTGTGAGTCAACGGTTTGCAGTGATGCAGAAAACCTGGAATGTTCATTCGGGTTCACATTCACTAAATTATTCACGATTTTAAAAAGTCGGCCAGCTGATAGTGACAATAATTGGAGTTTCAATAGACGATGTTGATAGTTAAGATGACGGATATCAGGAAACATTTTTGTGAAGCGTCTTTGTACTCTTTCGACGTTATCAATTAATTCCTTCTTCCATGGGGGCCAAATGGATGGAGATCTTGTTTTGAATGACTTTGATAATAATCCAAGCACACTGTAAACCGTAGACCGACAATTATACTACAAAATTGCTGACAAAATCAACCGACGATTGTCACCTCCAATATCCTGCGATATCCGACGAATTTGTAGGTTCTCCACCAACATTGAAACAGATGCTTTGTATGCAAATTAACTAAACAAAAACTGGTGAATATTGATTGATTTTTTCGATTAGTGATTGCTTGACGTTTGGGCAATCTGTATTATTGTGTGGCAAAGCCATGATTTATTTTGACATCATTTACTTAATTGCCTACATTTTTGATAAAATTGAAGCTATAATTCAATGCTATTCATTCTGTCTCTTTTTGTCAGATATTGTAGGTGTTTAGTGGCAATCATCCTACAAGAACTAACAATGACCGACAAAATAGATTTTGTAGGATGTCTGTCAATTGTCAGTCAATGGTTTACAGTGCATACGATTGGCTCTCAATACTGTATTCAGAACATGTTCATCAAAGGAGAACGGTAGAGTTATTACCATGCCTAAATCTTTGAATTGTTTCACTTGCTCAATGCCCTTTTCAAAACACTTGTACTGAAAATTTATATTGTGGTGACCAAAGTGGATCGATTTGCATTTCGAGGCATTCAGACGAAGACCATTCTTGTCTCAGATTCATGCATTCTCTCGCAAAACCGCTAATTGAAGAGTGGCCAGTCAAAGGACCAATGACAGTTGAAATAAGAAGTTCACGGAGATGCCACACCGACCTCCGTTATAACTCATTGAATAAAAGATCGATATTTTCAAAATTCGAAACTTCCGCTAGCTCGAATTATTAGTTAACTAAACTCTTTTGGTGCTAAACAAGCTAATTTCAACCGGTTTGGCCCATCAGTAAGATTCTTTAAATTTTTATTCATTTTTTTCAAAAGTGCGTCTAAATTTTCTGAGAATATTCAATCTTATTCTACTCATTTATATTTCTCGATAGATTGCTCCTCTGCCAATGATCTCGGATATAATTACAAAGGAAAGTTGTCGATTTCTGCAACAGGAAAAAAGTGTCTTCCTTGGACTTTGCCGGATATTGTTTCAGCATATGCTTTGAATACTAAAAGAATGTGGGAAATTATGTGGATGAAAGCAATCCGCAAACCTATTTATGGTCATTTAATTTTCCATTCTGGAGAAAGTGAGTTTCTGAAATGTGAACAATCGAGTTTGGGTTTAAAATAATGCTGGTGTTATCAGCTCCAAGAATATGTAAGTTTTATCAAAATCGGCCCATCCGTTCACTGACAAACTTCAAATTTGTTTTATTCCCATAGTCAGTCATTGCGTGAGTCATCATTTCCCTCACTTGAGGTCAGAAGAAATTCAAATCTCGGATCAGACAAGGGCTTGTCTCGTCTCTGCACCTGCTCACAGCAAACAATAGCGTTTCCTTCATGCCGTAGGAATGCTGACGCTTGCGTTGCGTCCGATTAATGGAGCAGCTCATCAATGATAAAAAAGAGAGTGAGTGACACATGGGCCAACATGATATTGATATCTGAAATAGCATCGCAAAAGTAACAAAGCAGATAAATCACTAATTACTTCATTAATTAGGCAAGCCACACCACTATGTTTCCTGAACCAAGCGTCTCAGCTGACCAAGTAAATAAGTTTATTGATCGATTATCAGCATGCGATTAAATTTGATGAGAATATACAAAAGATATAAGATATTTTGTACTGTACAACGATTTATGAAACGGTCTGTATGTTGTTTACAGGTTGCCGGTTTTAGTAAAGGCCTATATTATCGGGTAGATCCGAGAAATTAAGCAGAACGTCGCTAGGATTTTTGCTCGCACCTTCTTCACTAGGCCACGCTGACGGCCTAGTGAAGAAAGTGCGAGCTCGTCTCCACCGCGGACTTCGGTTCGGTTCCTAGGTCAGGTGAGTGCGGTCGGGGAATCAAGGGTGTTGGTGGCTTGTATTGACTTAATAGCTGTCATTCTCTTTCGATATTCAATGAACTACGACAGACCTTTGTTGTCAACATTCATTTATGTGCCTTGATAGCAATTTGATTTTACCTCGTTTGCTTGTGAGAACGATCTTCAGTCCTCTTAATCCATTCGTGTCGGAGTTATGATAAAATTCAAGTTAAATTATTCCCTTAGGAAACAATCTACTTGAGACCTAAATAGTGTGAAATCATCATTAACCTATTTCAAAATACTTTAAGAAACTGTATAACTACGAAGAGTTGCCAACTTGAGGCACCAGTCTTGTAACAAAAATTTTAATCGTTTATAAAAATCAATAGTGAATTACTCCACATGCAAAAAACACGGTCGTTCATCAATCTGAAAGTTGCTGAATCCATCCAAAACGTAGATCCAAACTTCGCACTGATCGCACCGGACATTGGCCAGAGGAAACTAAAACGTGCTTTTTGTTCTTCTTAATCAAAACACATCTATTCGCGAGCAAATTGTGTAAGTGCAATCCTTAATTGTCCTTTAATAAGAGCAGAATCTGTGCAATACTCTCCGCTCATGAATCATTTTGTAATATTGTGTAATATTGTACTGATATCACAAAATAGCAAAATTAACTAAACATGCAAGTTTTCTAACTGTCGCACATTTCAGATACAGTCAAGCCTCGATGTAACGACCGCACTCGGTTTCGCTAGAAACGTCGCATACGTGCGACGATCGCTATACCAAGAGATTATCATTACCGCTATTTGATGAGTAGCATGAAAATTGAATAAGTAGTTCTTAGTTGTTTCATGCTGCTACCACTCCGATATCACACTGTCGTGAAAAATCCATTAATCGTTAGTGAAAAGTATCCATCTTTATCTACAATATTTTATTAATTTCCCGAAAGTAGTCCCTATGCCTGTAAAGTGTAATTACAGACATTTAACCGCTTACTTCAAGCACCGCTTCAGTCATTCATAGATTCACTCATCTTTGAAAACATGGTCAATGGTTAATTGACGACAGTTAGCTGCGGATTCTTGTTCTTAAGACCTCCACAATAAAAATAATAATTTGTTAAGCGGCTTGAAATAGCAACAAACGAATACAGCACAAGATGCACATAAGTCTGGATCTCTGATGACTCTGGAAGGTTGCAGACAATGGCAGGAAACATTCATTGATTAGATTTTACATGTGCACTGTAAATCACTGGATACGAAAATTACATACAAACATATATCAAATTTACATACAATTTGAAACTAACATTTGATACGAGATTATCGTATGTTTGCAGAGATCCGGTATGTTTTTCATACGAAATCTCACTTACTTTCGTATGTGATTGGTATGTAGCGATACCAACTAGTCTTTCTGTGATTGGTTGTTTTACGATGAAATCCGAGTGATTGTTATGTTTATATACGAGGCCCGATGCACATTCGTCCTCATTCGTATGTGTTTCGTATGTAGAGCTTTAAGTCACATACCAAGAAAAAAAAGTATATGTATATTACATACCACCGTCAAATAACTTTTTTCAGTAATACCAGTCGTGAATATTTCTTTTTGATAGTGTAGCGTTTATCTAGTTTAGATTTATTGCGAATTTCATGCGCCACGAGTATGTCGTCGTTGCTATTTGCCTAGTAACATTAACAGGACGCTTGGTTAGTTCTACATAATGAACCAAGTTGATTAGCATCAATTCATTCAGACGTTGTTGTGCAACCATGTTGACTTATATATCTCAAACATAAATATTTTTGCGTTCATGAATTATAATGTGTTTTCATTTCGGATTGTTAATATGCTTAATTCCAATGCATAATTGTTGATGGTTGAATACTTATTGACTATTTATGAAATGCCTTAGACTTACATGCATTAAAATCGAATTCAGTGTTGTAAGTTTGACCCTTAAATGTCATTATCTAACTACTTACAAAACAGTAGTTACTACCATGCAGCATTACTGTGATCTTTGTTGACAGACGGCCTTATCAACATATTTTAGACATAATTGATGCTTTCCTTTAACGCTGTGCTGGTATGGCTTTAGTATGTAAAGCATACCACAGTTGAAATAACATGAAGAAAGCATGCAAGTAGATACAGAAGTATACCAAAAAATATTTTCGTACGCATCCTTCGTATGTGATTAGTATTGAGCGATTTACAGTGTGGTTAACAGCAACCTGTGAATGGACAAACGAATCTCCTCACTAATCGCGGACACCGCATCATAACAACCAGAATAAGCAAACTTTCGAATGGAATCTTGAGATCAACGATGATGAAGTGATCAAGATTGTGCCTTTAATGAATTGCCTACAAAAGTCGGTTATTTGTAAAGGAATCAACAACTTATAGAGAATTGTTATACCACTCTTAACATAGGAATCAAGTATCAAAGTGGGTCAAGTGTTGCGGTCAGTGATAGAGCTTCTTATCCTCATGATTGATGTCGAGTTAAGGTGTCATTAAGTTAAAAGAAATACTACTTTACACTCCAATTGTCAACAAATTAAGGATTAAATTCCATCCCGAAGATGATGGCAACATAGCGTTGCGTCATTGTTGCCGTCAATTCATCCCTATCAAAATAATGTCATTAAATAAGCAGAATCGGGAAATATCTTGATAATTTTTCAATATTCTGGAGTATCGCGTGGTCGCTCTATCGAGAGAAAATGGCTACTTCGTTCCTGAAACAGATACAGATAAGATTCCGTCTTCATGTCACATGAAAATGTTTAATTGAAGCTGGGACATTCCCATAACGATGTCTACATGTTTCATAATTTTAATAAACTTATAGTTAATAAGACTTAAGGTTTGTCCTTAAGAGGACAGGTGGTGCGTTCCCACCGGCAGACATTAAACGTTCAAGGCGCGTCAAACTTTTGACTAAGATCGCCTTTCGGATGGTATTTCCTTTCGTCCTTGTGTGAGTCCAGTCCTTGATATCGTCAGTGTAAATTCGTCTTTGTCATCCTCTCACTTTTACTTCATTAATTTTACCTTCCATCATCACACGCAACATTTCGTTGTGCCTTTAGGACATGACCAAAATACTCGATCTTCCTCCGTTTCATGATATTCAGCAGTCTGCGTGTTTCATTCGCTTTTTCAGCACTTCTTCATTACTTAGTCTTCTCTTCCAAATGATATTGGACATTCTTCTTCAACACAACATCTCAAATGTTTCTAGTCTTATCTCCAATCCTTTATTCAATGTGCATACTTCTACACCATATAGCAACATAGACCATACATAGCAAACTATCATCCTTTTCCTGGTTGAAATTCCGATTTTCGAATTCTATAGGAACTTTCTGAGCTCTAAGAATTGCATTTTCGCCATTGCTATCCCATACCACACTTCTCTCTCACATCTCGCGTCATTATTGATCTCACTGCCCAGATAGCAAAAGTGTTTCACATTCCACAAAAGCTGGTCTTAAAGCTCGATGGTCTCTCTGTTGAGGGGCTATCGAGACTTCAATATATGGGATTTCCTATCTCATCGTTCGGTTCCTAGACAGTCATTAAAGCGCGACGGTCGCTAAGCGAGGTTTGACTTTTTGTCATTCATTCATGTGCATTCACCAACTGTACCTGCATTACTACACATGCAATGCGTGTTAGAAGCGCTTTATCAGCTGAAAAGAACTTGCTATTTTCAATATAGAACTCTTCTTGCACAATTGGAAAATGATCATGCATTCATGTTATTCGCACAGGCTTGCATGAGCGCACATACCCTGATACAGACTGATGTAATTAACCTTTTTACAGAATTTCAGAGTGCGTGGACAATTACTATATGCACGTTGTTACCAGTGGCGTCTTCTCCGTACCTGCGAGGCCTTCGGCGCATCCTCAAAAATTATTTACCAACATTTATAAAAATGAAAAGTGTCATCATTCATTTAAATTCGATAGCTTGTCGTGATAGCTGTGCACAGCTTCCGTCTCAAAATCAGACGCTCAACCTCAAGAGTGAACAGTTTTGCACCACGTGCTTGATTCACAGCTGTTTTCTTCGAACAATTAGACACACAAGCTAGTCGTGTGTTCAGACGGAGCACTGATGTTCAGACAACGAAAGAGAGTTGTGTGCGTGTGAGGCAGTAAGCGCACGCGCCCGCGTGAATATTGGCTTTCCGGATAGACATGATGGTTTGCCTTCTCCAATTTTTGCAATGAAATTCTACGCGATTCTTGATCGAGGCGCGGTGCCTAAATATAGTAAGGGAAGCGCAACCCTGTTCCTAGCTTCGCTTCATGTGAGAGAAGCCAATACGTCAACAGTGGCAGATGGATGACGTTCAGATAAGACTGCGATCAGATGATGAGCGTTCTCCAATGAATGCAGAGTAATGCATCTGACTCGAACACCCAGATTCGGTAGAATTCCATAATTTGTTTTTACGTGATTGATGTGACACTATGTTTAGTACTGCAGATGAGATCATAACCACGCCTTTCGTCCCAAGGGAATATACTGAAAAGATGACAGTCGTCAAGTAAGGTAGGCCAACACCTGATATGAAATTGAAAGTACTCACACAGAAAGAAATAAGAAATACATAAGACATTTTAATGCATCAAAATTTCAAACATGTGAGTGGCTGACCGGCCGTCAAAAACGCAAGAAACTGTTCGCCTTGCCTCCTTTTTTCTCAAGAAAATGTGGTCTGGACAGAGAGGGGATATAGTGATCTCAGCTCCTTGAGTAAGGCGGTTAAGTGACATGAGCAATCACTTCTCATGTACACTTTCACTTGACCTTAAAAGATGTTCGGAAAATTGTTATTAAAAATTCAGCTTTTATGAAAATTAATGTTGTGACATAAAAGTGCTTTGTATAGAAATAGCATCCCAATGCCGAGTGAAGGCCTATGGTCAGGGAGCACGCGACGCCACTGGTTGTTACTATGGCTGCCTTCTGTAACACGGATGTGTGGAGCATAAATATGCTTCTAATCATTGCAATATTTACAAAGCAATATGCATATAGGTTTCACATTGCTGACGGCCTGTCACAGGAATGATACAGAGAAAATGACTATTTTTCAAATACAACAACCAATAATTTGCCATTTTTATGAAATTCAATATGTAAATATAGAAAATTTTAGACAAAAATGCAAAAAATAATATTTTTCGTCTGTCGATTCTTACGGCTATGAACTCCTTTTAGAAACAAATTGATAGCTGGATCTGTCTCATTGGAGCTTTCAGAAAAGCGTACTCATAACTGTCCTTCTAGGCAAGTCTACTAACCTAATAATAGGCTAACTAACCCTGCCTGTATGGTACCCTGCCATACAACCAAAAAACAAGTTAGTTTTTAGAAAATCTTATAATGTTATATGAAAGTAAATTATTACGGTATTCCTAAAATTTCTAAATACGTTGGCCATACCCGAGTTTAAATAATGGAGTTGATTTGTGCTATTAGCCTTGCGGGTATAAAATAAAAATACTCTGTTGAGTAAATTTTCGATTTAATCTTCGTCAGACTCTCACATTTGATGAAGGCATGAATTACAAGTCAGACTCTCACATTTGATGAAGGCATGAATTACAAGAGCTTTTATAAGAAAGATGAAAAGAAAGATTGTCACTTCACAATTAGGAAGATTCTCTGATGCCATCAATCCGGCAGGGTGTCGCGTTACATCACCGTTGGCTATTTTCCCCCGCCTCCTGTGATGAGCGGTCAGCAAACGCGGTGAGGGGCGATGATTGTTCCTGTCTATTGTCACATGTGGGTCGGTCTGTTGACAAAAATCTTAGCGTGCGGTTTCCCATGCAGCCATTCATCAGGTTGTTTTGTTTGGCGATATGAAATGCCTCTAATGCTAGGCGCGTATGATTGCACTTTTCTTTCCCTAGGATCATCCATTTGATTGTGTGGCCGTTGTTTGTGCCATGCTGCTGAAGATGCTGGTGGACATGCGATGAGGGGGAATTCAAATGTTCTAATATTCGAGAACGGGCAGTTCTCTCACTCTGTCCGATGTACACTGCTTCACAAGTTGGGTGGGAACACATGATTTTGTACACAATATGCTTAGTAAAGCACACTCCTTTTGAAATAGATGTCTCGCAGGCTAAGCATTGTTTGGGGGCAATTTTGCACTTCCTTCTTTGGTCTCAAACTTCTTGACAGGGGAGGATCGGTAGTGTAGATCCGCATTATCTACACTGATACGCTGACGATCCACATCATTATCACTTTGACCATTACTAGGTCTGGAATTCAAAATTTAGTCTCTGATTTTCTCGATGACTTTGGTATGAAAACCATTGTTAATAAAAATCGACGCGATTTTATTATAAGCACTCTCAAAACAAATATCTTTGCTAGAGAGGCGCTTAGCTTGATAAATGAGGGAGCAAATGGCAGCAGTTTTATACTTAAAAGGAGCAAACGATTCGTTAGGAACATAAATGCCGGTATTAGTGTCCTTCAAAGTCCATTCAGTCTCAAACTTGTCATCATTTTTGTGTACAACAACGTCGAGAAATTTTAGTTGCTTTTCTTGTTCATGTTCCATGGTAAATTGAATACTTTTATGCAAAGAATTCAAATAGTTGAAAAATTCGACAGCTTCAAGTTTGTTTTTGAAGACTGCAAAAACATCATCGACATACCTCTGATAAAACAAAGGTTGTCTATCAAATTGCTTTTCTATCAAATCCATCGCAAAATTGGCGAGAGTGGGAGCTAATTTTGAGCCCATAGCGACGCCGTCATTTTGAATATAAAGTTTGTCATCGAATTGGAAAAGAACGTTTTTACAGGCTAAAGACAAAAGTGTCTTTAGGGTTTTTTTGTTGATCGGAAATTTGTCAAAATCAATAATGCTACATATGTGATCGATTGTATCATCAAGAGGAACGTTAGTAAAGAGACTGCGGACATCAAAGGAGACCATATAGCTATTCGGTATGCTGAGACCGTGCATCTTTTCAACAAAGTCGAAAGAATCCTTGATCAAATAATGTTTAGGGATGTGCGGCTTCAGAATTTGGTCTAACCACTTGCTGAGGTTAGAGCAATAAGCATCGCACATACTCAAAATTGGGCGATAAGTTAGGTCAGCAGTGGACTTGTGAACTTTAGCTAGCCCATACAAACGAGACGGTTGAGAACCACAGGCCCGAATTTCTCTATATTGACTCTCGGTAATAGAGCCATCACTCTTCAATAGCAGTAAATTGCGGTTGAATTTGTCTTCCGCAATAATGAAAGGGTCTTTGATAGCACGACCACTTTTCGTGTAAGGAGAAAATTTTGTAGTGTCAGCGAGAATGGAATTCAGACTCATGGAATTCATGTCGTGGCCAGCAAAAATTAACTCTCTGAAGGTCAAAACCGAAACGGAGGTCACGTTCAAATCCCTTATTCATTCTGTACATTTAAACTCTGAACTGAAGGATCGTGTTCGTTCAAAATTCAAAAGCCTCGCTATGACCTATATTAATCATAAAGTTAGCATGTCCAAAAATTGTAAACGGCATTTGACTGCTCTTCGCAATCTTGCCAAAGACAAAAGCATTTATGTTTGCAAGTTTGACAAAGGGAATGGGATCTGTATTACTGACAGATCTCAATATGTTGCTTCTCTGAATTCCATTCTCGCTGACACTACAAAATTTTCTCCTTACACGAAAAGTGGTCGTGCTATCAAAGACCCTTTCATTATTGCGGAAGACAAATTCAACCGCAATTTACTGCTATTGAAGAGTGATGGCTCTATTACCGAGAGTCAATATAGAGAAATTCGGGCCTGTGGTTCTCAACCGTCTCGTTTGTATGGGCTAGCTAAAGCTCACAAGTCCACTGCTGACCTAACTTATCGCCCGATTTTGAGCATGTGCGATGCTTATTGCTCTAACCTCAGCAAGTGGTTAGACCAAATTCTGAAGCCGCACATCCCTAAACATTATTTGATCAAGGATTCTTTCGACTTTGTTGAAAAGATGCACGGTCTCAGCATACCGAATAGCTATATGGTCTCCTTTGATGTCCGCAGTCTCTTTACTAACGTTCCTCTTGATGATACAATCGATCACATATGTAGCATTATTGATTTTGACAAATTTCCGATCAACAAAAAAACCCTAAAGACACTTTTGTCTTTAGCCTGTAAAAACGTTCTTTTCCAATTCGATGACAAACTTTATATTCAAAATGACGGCGTCGCTATGGGCTCAAAATTAGCTCCCACTCTCGCCAATTTTGCGATGGATTTGATAGAAAAGCAATTTGACAGACAACCTTTGTTTTATCAGAGGTATGTCGATGATGTTTTTGCAGTCTTCAAAAACAAACTTGAAGCTGTCGAATTTTTCAACTATTTGAATTCTTTGCATAAAAGTATTCAATTTACCATGGAACATGAACAAGAAAAGCAACTAAAATTTCTCGACGTTGTTGTACACAAAAATGATGACAAGTTTGAGACTGAATGGACTTTGAAGGACACTAATACCGGCATTTATGTTCCTAACGAATCGTTTGCTCCTTTTAAGTATAAAACTGCTGCCATTTGCTCCCTCATTTATCGAGCTAAGCGCCTCTCTAGCAAAGATATTTGTTTTGAGAGTGCTTATAATAAAATCGCGTCGATTTTTATTAACAATGGTTTTCATACCAAAGTCATCGAGAAAATCAGAGACTAAATTTTGAATTCCAGACCTAGTAATGGTCAAAGTGATAATGATGTGGATCGTCAGCGTATCAGTGTAGATAATGCGGATCTACACTACCGATCCTCCCCTGTCAAGAAGTTTGAGACCAAAGAAGGAAGTGCAAAATTGCCCCCAAACAATGCTTAGCCTGCGAGACATCTATTTCAAAAGGAGTGTGCTTTACTAAGCATATTGTGTACAAAATCATGTGTTCCCACCCAACTTGTGAAGCAGTGTACATCGGACAGAGTGAGAGAACTGCCCGTTCTCGAATATTAGAACATTTGAATTCCCCCTCATCGCATGTCCACCAGCATCTTCAGCAGCATGGCACAAACAACGGCCACACAATCAAATGGATGATCCTAGGGAAAGAAAAGTGCAATCATACGCGCCTAGCATTAGAGGCATTTCATATCGCCAAACAAAACAACCTGATGAATGGCTGCATGGGAAACCGCACGCTAAGATTTTTGTCAACAGACCGACCCACATGTGACAATAGACAGGAACAATTATCGCCCCTCACCGCGTTTGCTGACCGCTCATCACAGGAGGCGGGGGAAAATAGCCAACGGTGATGTAACTTGACACCCTGCCGGATTGATGGCATCAGAGAATCTTCCTAATTGTGAAGTGACAATCTTTCTTTTCATCTTTCTTATAAAAGCTCTTGTAATTCATGCCTTCATCAAATGTGAGAGTCTGACTTGTAATTCATGCCTTCATCAAATGTGAGAGTCTGACGAAGATTAAATCGAAAATTTACTCAACAGAGTATTTTTATTTTATACCCGCAAGGCTAATAGCACAAATCAACTCCAGTATTCCTAAAAGGTTTAAGAATTTAAAATGCTTACTGCAGGTGGCCCAGTAGAAAACCAAAGGATTTAAAAAATTGCATATGATTTAAATAAAACTATATTGTGTTTAATTAAAGACATGAGAAAGGCAAGCTAAACATACTTACATAAACAAGCTCAGTGTTCAGTAGTGTTCAAAATGTCCTCCGTCATTGTTGCAACACTTTCGAAGACGTGGAATCCAGGAAGCTGTGGCCTTCTGAATTACTTCCATGTCGATGTTCTCCCATGCGAGTAGTAAAGCATGTTTAAATTGATCAACCGTGGTAATATCGCTACGTACTGCTTGCAAGTGTTGAAGAAGAATTCCGCAGATGCTATAGTCCATAACATTCAGGTCGGGACTTTTCGCTGGCCACTGTGATGGCCTGATGAACTGAGGTGTGTTCTCCTCTAGCCAGATAACTGTAGCCGTAGCCGTGTGAGGCTTTGCTCCGTCTTGTTGCCAAATCCACTCTTCAGTGCCCATTACATCGCGGATATCCCTAACATCAAGGGACACCTCTCCTCCCGATATACAGTCTGGTTAATGGTCTTTTTCTTTCTTTTTGAAGGAACCACATCGTTTTGACCTTCAGCGAATCCCTCGAGGAAGCGTAACTCACTTTTCCCATGCCAAGATACAGTGGCATAGGCCATTAATGTGGGTTGCTGCCTATCAACTTCAACCAGAAGATCATTTTCAGATATCTGAGTTTTCAATTCGACTGCTCGATAAAGGCGTTCATTCTGTCTGTTCAAAGGAGGCGCTATGTTGAAGATGGCCTCATCTGAGAACCATACAATTTTCCACTTTTCATCATCTTCATATCAATTAATGAGTTCTGTTGATTTCAAAACCCGGTTTTCTTTATGACTGGCTGTCAGTTTCTGACATTTGATTCTGCGATAACATTTCAAGTCACTTTCCTTCAAAATATTGAACACTGACCCCTTTGAAATATGCAAAGCAGATGCGATTTGTCGTTGATTGCTGTGCCGACGACGAGGACTGCAATTATCGCTTTTCATACGTTGGGATGTGGTGCAGCCTATTGTGTAAATGCAAATCCTATTGATAGGTAGCTCCCATCTACGCAAAACAAGTTGTCCCTGTTGCATTAGAACCGATCGCTATGCAAAAACCCACGCAAAAAGCCTCCATGATCTGTAATATGAATATTGGCAAGTCAAGTATCATCATCTCCTTGGAATGGAAATTCATCACATGCAGGTTGTCTCAAAACGAAGGAAGAACGTTTTTTGTAAAAAACGCGCACTTAAAATGAACTTATTTCGAAGATCAATACATTTTACGAATCTTCAGAACATGAGGTTTCATGTAATAGGCGATCTATTGTTTTAGAAAACAAAAATGGCTTAATTTGAATGACTTATAAAAAAGTAAGCTTTCAAGTCACAAAATGTCCTCAAAATGCTTTCCACCAGCTTAGTAGCATTAAATCTATACAATCTTTACAACCCCATAGACTTCAGTTGCCTCATGCCTTGAAACCAGCTAATTTTGATCAACGAGTTGAATTTGGAAAGTGGTTTTTGAGAAACCAGTGTCTCCTACCTGATGTTATATCTGATGGAGTGTGAAGCTTACTTCCATCTCGCTAACATCTGTTAATAACAAGAGCTTAATGCCACATTTATCCCGTTCATTGCTTATGATTGGAAGGAAAATATTGTTCGTCTGTTGTCATGAATGGGCCGGGATTATAATGCTTAAGTGTTATAATAATTATAGTAAGATACAACAAAATTATATACAAAAAGCCGCGTTAAATATCGGAAAGAGAAACAAAACACTATTATTCAGCCAATGTAGTTTGATTGGCCTCTCTCACTTTCTCCAATCAGAGTTGCAGAAGAAAATAATAATGACAACAACTGACATAGGGTCATTTGACCCTATTCCGTCTATTTGGGTAGTTGGAAATCTATGAAGCAACTACTGAATAGAATTTTTATCAAAAGCACCCAAAATATAGGAAATTAAGACAGGTAAGATGTCACAAATTCCTATGTGGAACTCCGCATGCAGCCAGATGATATACATTTTCTGGGACATTCAATCAAAAGTAAAAAGGTTCATTTGACCCCTCTCCGTTATTCTAGTGATAATTAGCTACCTCTTGTATGAAAACTTTTGGAAAAAAACATTTAATGACTTATTGGCGACAACAAATTGACCACGTCAGTATGACATTGCAAAAACTTCATTGGATGACTGAAAATATTAAATTTCCGAATGACTTAAAAACCAGGCAATATCTTTGTGGTTCCGCCCTGAAGCGGCGCAGAAGGGGAGGCAAGGAACTGGCAGTCAGAATTGAACTGCACATTGTCACTCAGTGTAAATGATCCGACTTTAAAGAATGTCGAAATAGAAATGCTTGCAACTCAAAGGAATTTCACATTTCATTGCAGTCCGTTATTCTCATGAGGGCCATGTAACGACGCTCAATGATATCATACCGCCTGACGTAAGCAGTGCCGACAAAGTTAATGCATGTCGGAATGCAGTGAATTGGCGCGTGAAGATGCCGGAACCTGTCTGTATAACCAAAGGAGTTGACAATCTTTATATGTTTACTCATTGCAATATCCCATTATGTGCGGAAAATCGTAAGTTTGAATGAATGAATGAAGCCATATATATTTGTTTCACAATTTCGGTGAATACATTTGCAAAATTCAAAAATTCACAAACAGATCGAACACGTCAATTCACAATTAAGTTAGGAAAATATCAATAAAACTAATTGTAAGCCTAAAGTAAAAAGGAAGACATTTCATAGCACTATGGACAGAATCTAATGAAACTATTGGCAAGACGTTGCGTACGAATTCGCTTTCTTTTCAGAGGGCAGTCGTTACGTGTCCGAGAGACACGCTCGTCAAAAAGATCCCTTAGGGGATGATCATGGCATGACAGTATCTGTTCAAATAACGTATTACACATTTGATCACAAACATGAAAAAGGGACTTGAATTCAAGTTCAGGATCGTCAATGATTCGCAAGAGTCATTTTCCAGTCGTATAAGCTTATTTTTCAGGTATAGGGGTGTTGCAGTAGACCGGATATGCATATGTGATAACAGAACGGATAAATGCACAATATGCTGAAGAAATTAAAGATGAATCACAGTCAGCTCTTCGCAAATTCAAAATCAAATATATTCGTTTAAAAGCCTTCTTTATCCAGAAGTCAATGTAGAAATTCCATTTCATGTCACAAGAAATAATACAGCCAAGTGTCTTTACGGAAGATGCACTGCGCAACAACCCATTGTTTGACAAATAGACATTTTCAAAGGAAATACTTTTACTTGTGACAATGTTCATAACACAACATTTATCATAATTTATACTTAGGTTAATAGAAGAAGCCCAATTCACAATATTTTCCCATTCAAGAGAAAGTTGATCATCTTCAGACTTTCTTAGAAAATGGAGCAATGTTATATCATCCGCATACTTAATCATTATGGAATTTGAACATGCGGGACTGAGTGTTTTTGGCCATACAAAACAGAATGGGGACAACCACACTTCCCTGTGGCACTCCACTGGATACACTCGCCCAGCCAGAACAATCATCCCCAATACACACGCGTTGAAACCGATTGCTAAGATAGTTGGATATCCACCGAAAAGCTTGTATCGGTATTTCAAATCGGACACAGGCATCCAAAACAGTTTTCGTAGTTAGTTTATCAAATGGTTTCGATAGATCAATGTATTCGCACAGGTTTTATAGATCAGGTATTCGGACACCACCTGATGAAGAATCCAAATATTCTAATATTTTCCATTCATCAAAGTAAGGGCATTATTAAATTTGTCGAAATAGAGATCCGGATATGTCATATCACCCACGGTTGACTCGATGATTAATTGTGGGATAAATAGAGCATTTTCAAATTCAAAATAGCTATTCAAATCACCGCATTTTCCTTAAAAATTTATTTAAGTTTTAATAGTTATATCATAAAATACGAGTATACAACCTTTAGAGGGTCAAGTTAGCACAATCATTTTTATTTCGAGTGCATTTTTTCCTTCTACATGCACAAAGGGGATTTAATTATTGCTGAGTTGCTACTGACATGCTTGCGCATCTCAAAATTCATATCTGATGAAACAATGTTGGCATACAAGAATTAAAACTTGCAAAGCGGTAGGCCCCATAGAATAGGGATATATAGGTAGAGTGTCGACTCAAAAAGTATACAGTAAAAACTTTTTTACCAAAAGATTCAGTTTTTTGCGGAGATTGCGTTCCCGTGATCCAAAACATAATTTGAGCAGTTCTGAAAAAAGTCAAAATTTTGCCAATTTATATACTACCGAGATGACTCCTCTATTTAAGTAGTATCCGTTTTATAATGGAAGTCTTCATGTAAAAGTCGACATCTTATTGTGCTTTCTTGGCTAAAATTTCACATTTCTAATTCATGAAAGCAATAGCAGGTCATCGATTTGCCAATTTAACAAATACTACCTCTTCAAGGCTGTCATGACACGTACAATCTGTAAAATCAGTGTAAAATAATATCATTTCCTTTTGCTTTGCTATCATGATCAGTCAATTCCGTTGTAATGTCTTCAGAACTGCATAAATGTGTATATCTCACATTTTGAAACAATTCCGACTGCATCTCCCTTGAGTTAATTTAATAAAATCGAAAGTGTATACACATTGGGGATTTAATAAATGCGGAGTTACCACTCTACCTAATATATTTACTCTATGGTAGGCCCATTAATTTATGTAATTTGAAATTATTCATATTGTAATAAAAATTGAATGTTGGACGATCACTTTCAAAGAGGAGAAACTTCTGGAAAGAACAGAAATGAGAATGCTAAGAAGAATCAAAAAGCAAAGGAACAAATCAAAGGAAAGGAAGCAAAGGAAAGAATCAAAGGAACTCTAAAGGACAGAGTGAGAAGCGAAGTGACACGTCCAGCGGATGGAGAAGACCTTCAAAGTAAAGGCGACCATGGAGCAAGTGGTGCAGGGAAAAGACAAAAGAGGCGACCGAGGAAGCTATGGATGGACAGCATGCAGAGGGATTTGAAGACAATACGAGTGGACCCGGTGGACGCTCTAAACAGGAGCTTCTGGCGCGCAATGATTCAGGCCGCAGACCTCACCTAGTGGGAATAATCAGGAGCGGACGAAGAAGGAGAAATCATTCATATGCTGACGAAGGCGTCTACATATTGAAATATATAGAGATAGTCAACATATGGAAAGTCATCATATAGAATAAGCTTATGTAATGCAGGATAAGCACCATGCGCTAGATAAGACTGATCAACACCCTTGATAATTAAGTAATATTCACAGAAGTTAAAATTAACACAATAACATTTTTTTAAGTTATGAGAGAAAGATGTAGCTTGCAGTCAATCACATATGGTTTATCTCTTCAACGTTCACCACAATCAGTTATTCATTGATTCTTTTAGAACGACTGACGTATCAATAGGCCTAATTCACTCATTAAAGAAACATATGTGAGATAACACTGGTCATTTATTAAACAATGTAGAAAAGATAACGTGGCTCATCTATTTTATTATATTTATTTATTAATTTTTAACAAACAATGTCTAAATCAAATAATTTCAAAACCAATTTAGTTTCAAAAGATATTATATATGACTGATATTCAAGCCATAGACTTCTCTATAAATAGTGGCATCTATAGCTAGTAGAGGAGTCTATGATTTGAATGAGTAATATGTAGCGTATAAGACCTTCGGAAAAATGCTGAAAAACTTATTGACAACACAAATTTCAATAGGGTTGAGGCCAAGGACCTTCAAAATACAAATCGAAGAACCCTTTGTTCCATCTGTTTGAATGGCAAAGTATAAATCAATAAAAGTCGATCATAATCACCCGGTTGTGTTTGGCTGGTCAACCGCTCGGTTGGGTTGATTTCGTCTGGCCGGTTACCGGTTGGGTTGGGTCAGAAAATTCCTGACCGGTTGTAACCCTGGTCAGTACTGCATTGTCACTCAACATAAGTATAGATCTACGTGTGCTTCCTGACAATTTTGCGACTCCAGTTCGCTGTCACTGTCGTGGAGATCGTCTTGCGCTGAGATTTCTTCTCTGTCGTATTTTTGCCGTGCACTGTAAATCACTGGATACGAAAATTACATACAAACATATACCAAAATTACATACAATTTGAAACTAACATCTGATACGAGATTCTCGTGTGTCTACAGAGATCTGGTATGTTTTTCACACCACATCTCACTTACTTTCGTACGTGATTGGTATGTAGCGATACGAACTATTCTATCTGTGATTGGCTGTTTTACACTGAAATACGAGTTGTTGGTATGTTTTATATACGAGACCCGATGCAAACTGGTCCTTGTTCGTATGCCTCTGGTATGTGTTTCGTATGTGCAACTTTAAGGCACATAGCAAAAAATATATATGTATTACATACTACTGTCAAATCACTTTTTCCGGAAACACCAGTCGTGAATATTTGTTTCTTGATAGAGAGATATTTAAATAGATTAGAATTATTGTGAAGTTTATGCTCCACGAGTAAGTCGTGGTTGCTACTTGTCTAGCAACAGTAGCAGGACGACTAGTTAGCTCTACTTTATGAACCAAGTTGATTGACATCAATTCATTCAAACGTTATTTTTCGTACAATCATGTTGGCTTATATATCTCAAACATAACTATTTTTGCGTTCATGAATTATAATGTGTTTTTATTTCGGATTGATAATATGCTAAAATTTCAAAATTACGTAATGCATAATTGTTGATGGTTCAATACTTATTGATTATTCATGAGATGCCTTAGACTTACGTGTATTAAAATCGAATTCAGTATTGAAAGAATGACGCTTGAATGTCATTATCTCACTACTTGCAGAACAGTAGTAACACTAGTGTGATCTTTATTGACAAAAGGCCTTAAATCAACATACTTTGGAAATGATTTGTGCTTTCTTTTAACATTGTGCTGGTAAGGCTTTAGTATGTAAAGCATACCGCATTTGAAATAACATACGAAAAGCAGACAAATATATACCAAGAGAATACAGAAATATACCAAAACAATATTTGGGTATGCATCCTTCGTATGTGATTGGTATTGAGCGATTTAGTGTATACTGTACAATGCACATTGTCCATATTCAATCACTAATAAATCGAAAGTTAAATCTCAAACTCGAAAGTTTTAGTTGGGAAACCAACTACTTTTTTTACTCGCTTTATTAATTTCAGCCTCCTCTTAGGCCATCATCAGAAGCAGAGAATCTATACATGACTGTTGGAAATTATTCAAAATTTATGCTACATTATTTCCATAATTCCTTAGTAGACTGAAAGTGTGTACTAACTTAGAGCAGCGGCGCATCTACGCTCTTTACTACAGGGAGGATCTCGTTATTGTAATTTACTAATTAGGTCAATATTATCATCAGTAGGATAACAAGCAACCTCGTACATCTTTGATCTTTGTGACTTGTGGCTTATGATAGATCGATGATAGGTCAAGATGGCTCATCAATTCAACACCTCGTTTCGTTTCAGGCGGTCGAACTGTTCCTGAGAGTCAAGTGGAATTCCAAACAGCCACTTCGATGTCTTGTTTGAGTGGCAGAGTAAGTCGCTTCTCTCCGGGAATCTATCGTAGTTGGACAGTTGAGTGGATAAATTCTAAAGATAAGGAATGTGATCAAATCAACTCCAATGACGTCATCATCATAGTGACGGTTAGTATCCTAGCAACATTGATGATGCTCATCATCATACATTTGACTGTTTCCGGACTTTTAAAGGATATGAAATATTTTTTTCTGATGTACACGTGTGTAACAAATATGTTGATTCAAGCGTGTATAGTGAGTTCGATATTTCATCATGTAGCCCGTGAAAAACTTGGTAACCTAACAATATGCATTTTGCGTTTACAAACTAAGCGCCTAATATTTTCCATATTGTATTTCTACATGTGTATGATTAGCTACGATTCTAACATAATCATATACTGGCCTTTTGAACGCCCTCAATTAGTCAGTAAATCTTTTGTATCTTTTTTCTCATTTTTAGGATTGTCAGGATTGGTATATTTTTATATCATACATCCTATTTCAATGCTTGACTATGATCCTACATTACACAGTTTCTCTAAAACTCCTTGTAGCAGAAGCATATTTCCCAGTTACTATCAAAGTTCAGATACGGCCATTTTGTCATTGAATATCACATTTTTTCTTCTGCTTTGTTTCCTTGGCTCTACAAAATTTCCAGTGAAATTGATGCTTTGGAGAGTGATGAGTAAGAGAGAGCAACGACTACGAAAATCATTACTTTCAATATTGTTTCGGTATACGCTCATTGTTCTCGTGTCGTTTTGTTTTTCCTTTTTCTATATATTTCGAGTATTCGATAAACAATATTTTTCGCTCATAGTAGATCAAATGCTTATGATGTGTATCGGATTAATCAGTATTATTATTTTTCTTTACAAAGACAAAGTGTACTCATTGCATTGTAAAAGTCTGAAAAACAAGTTGACTGAAGTGAAGCATAAAATGAATTCGAATGAAATAGCATTGACTGAAACCCAAATGGACTACTAAACCCAAATAGTAGCTCCACTACCCTTTACAAAACATTCATTCATAAAGCGATAATTGTATGACTTGGTTATCAATAGCAGTAGGTGAAAAATCTCTATCATAAAAAATACTAGGCATCAAAATTGCTGTGTGAGCGACTCCTCTACTTGAGTGATAACTTTTGAATTTTGTATGGAATTATTTATGCATGATGCGGATGTAAGGCCCACATGTCTTACAATTTATTACGCTCCTAAATATTTGCTCACCATCATTCCCCCCCCCCCCAATTTACAACTTTGATCAAAGCATTCGATCTACTAATTTGATTATCCGAAAGAAAGAAAGATTTTGGTTGTCGCTTTCAAAACGTTATTTGCTTTACGTGTTTCGATCCTTTAAAATGGTAACGAGAGTAACCCCTTCAAAGGTGGCAAGATGCTCTGACGTGCAATCAAGGTGCTCTTGCAGTAATCACATGTTCGCAATTTACATTCTAAGATAGATCTTGGAATGTCTTGCAGCCCAAATTGTTATAATCCAGAAGAATGAGATAAAAAATGACCTTCAATTTTTTGCCTGTCACAAATATAGATCTGGTAAATTTGAATGACCAGCTAATTCGTGTTGAATTTGCTGCAAAATTTAAGAAAATCGGAAGTTAAACATCCTGTCTGATGCGAGCATATAGATTCAGATGTTTTCCGTGTAAGCATTTGACAAAATTCATGCTATATTTTCTTTTTCTGTCGGTATAAACCTGTCCGGTTCAGTGATGTAAATAAGTTGGCTTTCATCATACATATCATGAATTTGTGTAACAATGACTTCTGTAATCGTCTCGCAAAAATATAAAGTTGAAAATAATAGTGGCAATCATGAAAAGCACAATAGCTAGATGAGAAATGTGTTTCATATAAATTTGTTTCATCTCATCTATTTTTGTTCATCTTGTCCTTGAATTGTATTTCATTTATATCCTTTGGACTAACAGAACTCCTTGAAATTATTAACAAAAGTAAAAATCCATGTTTCACACAGTGCTTGCAACTTTTAAATGTATGATACAATTTTAATTCAATGAAACGTGAATTTCATCAGTACATATAAATATTTTTCAGATGGACCCGATTACTATTGAGAAATGATTATACAGCACCTTTCATCTGCAATTGTACATTATGATGAGAAATTTAATATATTGAATTCATTTGTATTTCAACTTTGTTGTTTTTCCTTGTGGCATCTATCAATATAAATACAAAGTTAAGAAATATATATATATATTTCACTTGATGCTGCGGATAGTATCGAATGGAAAGTAGTATAGATAGAAAATGTGGCGATTTTTTCATTTTCAGAATATTTTTTCGAAGGGCCTTAAATTTACCCAACAAAAGCAGAAAACACTAGTTTTGAGGCAAATAAATGCCACCAGTTAGTTAACAGCGCTATTTCTGTTATTATCGCAACACATTCTGAAAATGAAAAAAGCGCCACATGATCTATCTATACTACTTTCAAAATATTGCCTATAAAGTTCGAGAAAACACTGTCAAACTATATATTTTCTGAAAGCCTATTTTGTGACGGTTTTGAATATCACAAGGCGAATGTTTCAAATTGAATTATGCGCTTGTCAAAACAAGTCAAAGAAAATTTCTGGCTTTCGGGTTTACGGCCTTCTAGGAACCACCAATTTCAAAAATGATTAATTCAACAACATTCAAATGATAGATCCGAAAATTTTCTTTCAGATGATTATAAATTTGTCGATATTTCCTAATAGCAAAAGAAATTTAGAAAGTGTTGAAAAATGCACGTGTCCGTAGATTTATGCCACGTTTCCAACTTGCTGTCGCGTACTGTAGTTTCAACTCAAAGTTGAGAATAAATTGGTCACTTCCAATGTGTTTTTCTGTCAAATATTTGAATATAGAAAATGCTAAGAAGGATGCAAATGCGACATAATTTGATGGACAATTTGGATCTATAGGTCAAAGAAGCTCTTTCCGGTGGAAGCGGAAGAGACGGCAAGAAATTCATTCAATACGTTAAAAATCTAACAGTTCTATCGAATTCAGCGATGTTAAACAACAGTGAATCGAACAGAAATTGCTATCGGTTTTGTGTTATCGGTTTAAACCTGTTCCACGCCTTGAAGAATCTTGCGATAAGAAAAATACTCCGTCTACATGACAGAAGTAGATAATAGTGTATATTGCTAATTTCTATGCTCTGGTCTATTTGATGTCCTGATCCACCGGGATGCATTACTCTGGCTGCGTGCTTGGTCTAGAGATGACATCCATCAAAGTTGATGGTTGCAGCCACACTTTGGTCACGTTCGGATACAGAGAACAAGAGGATGAATTAACCATTGAACGTAATGCAGATTCAAGTCTAAATACTTACAATCTATAGGTAAATAGGCAGCAAGTCCAGATCGCGAAGAGTCGAACGGTGCGAATGATATTTCCATTTGAAGAATCCATCACTAAGAAAAATGAAGTTGAAGATAAGGTACTTTTCACGTGACAGACCTACCTGCATCTGACAGTTGAAGCTCGTGTGTCGTGTGTTCGCTGAAACGAGCTTTCCTTGAAATGCGCGCGCTCGGCCAATCACGCAAGCCAAAGAGAGACGAATCTCTACATCAATCTCTGTTGCTTGCAGCCATTGCATTCAATGCCTCGGATAGGATTATATGATATGCCCTCTCTAGACTAACCAAAACCCAGATGAATCTATCTCCGTGCCCTGATCTCAGTAATATTGAAATCCGGAATACTACATGAATGCGTCAATTAGTTACTATCAAATCCATGTAACCACAAGCAAAATACTTAATTTCATATTCAGTGGACGTCGCTAAGTTGGAGCACTTCATAGCGTGCCAACTCTTATTTGTCTTTTGTCAGGCACCGTTTTGAAGTAGAAAATGCCATGAAAAGCATGGAAATTTTCGTAATGATTTCCAATCATAATTTTGACTATTGTAGAATTAAAATTTTTTATTTCAATTAAACTTTGTACCTTACCCATTTTATTCAAAATCTTTCTAATTCGGGTGATATACCTTTACATTCTTCCACATCAGTTAATTTCACTTTCTTTTACAAGTGATTTTCATCGTTAAACAAAACGATGAGTTAGCAAACGTAGTGTTCTCAAAAAGTCTGAAATTATTCAAATTTGCTTTTTAATCTGAGAAGCTGAATAGAAACATAATCAAAAGATTTTATCATAATTTTAACACAAACGTTAATCTTATCAATCACAGAGCTGAGCAAAATCTTCACACAAAAACGTGCGATGTGATTTAATCTCTAAGACTCACGTCAGATGATGTAGCAATGATCTAACAAAGACTTTCCAGCCCTGGTTACTTAATGTATCAGCAGCTTTGCTGAAATACAACCTACATGCATATTACTGCTATGATTCAATAAAACATGAGAATCAAGGTTTCATATGTATTTACCTGTGATTATCACACTCTGCAGAAAAAAAGAGGGTTTTGAAAGGGCTCTTTGTCAGACATTTCTTGAAAATTCAAAAGGGGCTCTTGATTGGACCGACGGTTTCTCTACTCTTTGTATTAAAACGGCCATGCTCAGTGTTAGTAATATAACACGTTGGTCATAGGTCGCAAAGATGTATACTATCTATACTCAATCTTTCGTGCTTCTACTGAATGATGAAATAGATTTGGAAAAAATAGCCAAAAAAACTTCAAGAAAATAGGTTCTACAATTGCGGCGCATTTCAACGCGATTTTTGTTCTTAAGAATCGCCACTGACTATATGTCGGTGCTGTAGAAAGTCCCTGAATCAATTAACGGCTATTTTCATTCAAGTACACTAACTTAGATAAAGAGAAAACCGAATTTCAGTGGTTTGGTCTTTTATTTTTGTGGCTATATTCTCATTCGTTTATTTTGTATCATAAATTTTTTTAGTAATCGATCACAATGCTGATCGACAATTTAGGAGCTTCAATAGATTTTGAGTAATGATGAAATGGTAAAAAATGCAATGCTTGCGAATGTACAGATACTAAAAGAATATCATGTTCAAGTGCTAGCTTTCTATTCATTTTTTGTATGGTAAAGTAGTCGAGGAATTGAGATATCTTCTTCTCTTGTTTTCTTTTTTGTCCATTCAGACCGACGATGTGACAAATCACGACGCATCGCAGCCCCTGCTACTTCCCTTTCTGACCGGATCCGACAGCACAAAAATATGAAAATGCGTCTCACTCATGCTTATTTTGTAATTTCAATTAGACTTCCTTTTGCAAGCAGTTCTAAAACGAATAAAATCTGGATATACAGGCATACTATTTATAAATTATTCATTAGGAAAGAATCTTCCTATCATTGATGCCTACACGTATACCTTAAATCAAACATTCCCTTCTCATGTAAATAGTTCTAGTGACTTTAGATTACTTTGTATTGTACTACACTAACACGGATTATAGAAAAGCAAATATGAAATCAATTTATCGAAATAATTTACCAGGTCCTTCTTATACTATATCTTATATATATACGCATCAACAGATTGAGTCGATTAACAGACGAACGTCAATTTTAGGACAATGAGTCACTGTCGTAGCATACAGATAATGCAATCAAGAAGGACTTCTACCTCTCCTACCAATTGAGGTTTTGAGTTTTGGTTGAGCGACGATTCAAAATCACGTCAGTCTGAGAAGATTTCTGAGTCTGGCATGACGTGGTGGAAATCGATCTTGTGACATGCAACAACGTGGGGACGTCGGCACGCCAGACCGTTCGTGAAAGCCAGTCATTCGTCAGAATTCCGTCATGCACATTTTCGTTAAGTATAGAGTAGACCCTCTTCTATATCTGGAATAATTATTGCACTTAATTTCTAAATCTGCAAGTTGCATTCGATATAACAAAAGGCTGGATAATGGAGTTGTATATTGACCAATCAATTACGTATTTCTCTTCTGTATTTCCGGGCCCTATCATATTTCATATCAAAGAGAATGAGATGTTTGTTCTGCATTAGCGTTCGGGAACTATGGGCACATTGCGTGAATTTAATCATTTTCCTTAGTAGTTTGCCTACCAAGAGCTCATTTCATCGATTCAAAATAGCTTTACTTGAATTGGCAATTGACTTGCATTTTAAGAGGAGTAGCCTTCACCGGGGTCGTTTGCAAGACTCAGAGTTCCCATGAGAGTACACATGTATCACAAAATTTGTTGATCTAAAGGAATTTCGCGAAGGTCGTATGTTATCATTCAATTACGTCTAAATGGACAGCAGGTTTCTGATTTTAAAATACCCGTCGAAATTTCACTGACTTGCTAATTGCAAATTTCTGGCTTATATTACTATGTTAAAGGACATATTAGGTCACTGCCGTCGCGGCAGATGATGATTGGTAAGTCACGCTGTGTCGCATCACCGGTCTGAATGGTAAATGAAAGGCCCCTGAAGATCAGACAATCTCTTAATAATCTATTCAAACGTGATTCTTTATGAAAGCTTATTTCAAGAATAGAGTTATACCAAGCACCATTTAAAACATTTTGAATGTCATTAGTAGAACCCTTTCAACAGAGTGGTAGTCTTTGAATTTATCAGTTGTCTTTGATGCTCAGAATGTAGAGAAGATCCGCAAGAAAACGCTTATCACCAAGGATAAGTTTGTGTTCAGCGCCTGAATATTTCAGGGTCTTTACTCCTCTCCATTGTTCGCAAGCTTGCAATGACTTCAGGTTTACTGTACCATCTCCATTTCCATAGACGACATGTGGCTGAGACCCAGGGAAAGCTTCGTCAGTCTTCCATTCCAACCTCTTTGGAGTCTTCACATCGATTCCGTGAACGCAATAAACTTCACCCACATCTGGTTGCCAGTGAGGATCGATGAGATTCATCGTTTCCTGATGCATTTCCCATCCATCTTCATTGCCAATATCATGGAACAGCTTGTGATAGTTGGAGACGGTGTAATTGCGACCTGGGCGACATGCAAACACCTCTTCAGCTCCCCAATAGGCCGGTGAGGGTAAGTTGAAGGCAGTGCTAGGGAATGAACGTAAAACTGCTTGAACTACTTTCATGTTGATGATGCGAAGATTTGAGTTGACTCCTGGAAAATAGACAAAATACTATCGAATTTTATTTAATTATATTCCAATTTTTCATTAAGAAGATGCTTCAAATGTTCAGCTTGTGTATCTATCATTATTTTTCGGTTATTTGCAAATGCATTGTGCTGAATCGGCAAATAAAAATTGTTGATTATCATCGCTGAGTCACATTAGCAGCTTATTACACACTGGCGACTCGCCACAATGACTGCGTAGCAGAGCTGGAAATTGTCCTCAGTACATGCAGGCCATGGACACTCCTGGCCGCCGCTTCTACCCCGACCGGTTGCCTGTTGAAATACAAAAAGACTTCATGACATTTCCTTTTACATGTAGGCTATTTTATATGACTTTACTGGTTAGCAACGGTACATTTCTTTGTGATTGAAATGATATATCATCCAGATAAAAATCAACAATAGAATCCAAAGCCTATGTAATGCCGCAACTGATGTCTTACGTGATGACTTTGCCAATGACTTTCTGATTAGATAGTCCGGGAGCTACTGACACTTTCTTCCTAAATTCGCGCATAAAGGGCTTAATAGCATCGATTTGTAGATCGTGGAACGCTAAAGACAAAAATCAAATTCTTGAGTGCCACAGCAAGTCGCTTTCGGTTATAGGTAGGGTTAAAGGATTCCGATTGGAATCCAGTGGTAAAATTCAAGAAATATCTATGGATTGTGAAACATTTGGCAATTTTCCTACATTTTCTTTTGCAGAAAAGAAACTATTTATCAGAATGCCATTAAATTTGAAACATGATTGAGTTCAGAGCATCAACCTCGATATACGTAAAAGTTGGAGTGAGTCACATGATTCAGTATTTGATGTCTGAGTGCCTCTACAAAATGAGTCAATTCACCAAAAGTAAGATAGAAAATTGAATTTCACTCATTTTGTAGAGGCTCTCAAACATCAAATACTGAATCATGTGATTCGCCCCCCTGCCGAATTTCTTGAATATATTTTATATCAAACAAGCTATGGCCACCAGATTACTACGCATCATACAACTTTTGACAGAAGGATAATAAATTTGGCACAATACTTTTGGAGTGAGAGCTATTTTTAATTTGAATGTTTGGAATATTTTGCCTCATTTCGGTATATTTTCAATTCTAATTTATATTACGAGTTGATGAAATAGGTTGCGATTACATGAAGGATTCTTACTATCAATATAAAGATATTCACAAATGCAAAGTTTCTAAACTTAAAATTATCTGCTTAGTTCAGATTAATTCACATTTCAAATATGATTTTCTACAATTTTGCTCTTTTTAGTTCTGCATCCGATCAACAATAATTGAAATTTTTCAGAATCGTATTGCTTTTAGCCTCAGTGTCTCTGCAAAAGTCACCGAATTGGGTTGTTTCTTCACCTGTAGAAACTAAATACTAAAACGTGCGATTAAGTGGTATTTGCACTGAGCTATAAGTTTGAATTATTTGACCTTAGACCTCATCTAAATATGTGCATTTTGAATATATAAAAGTAGTAGTGAATTGAAGTGGAAATTTTCACTTTTTTTGAGACGTTTAGAAAATTTCAATTGTATAGGTAGGACTCTTAGTAATGAAATTCAAAACGCTCATCTATTTTAGAATGATTTTTTTGACTGAATATGGGCCCATTGTAAACTTGAGCAAATATGCAATTCACACCTCATTCGATTAGATGTTCATGGATATGCGTGAATGCTTTTATTGTACAAATAATGCAACCCACATATGGATGTAAAGTCTTGTGAAAATGTGAGCGTCCAGAGGTAGGGAGGGGAGGGGTCTTCGAGGGTTAGGACACATGCGGACAAGGAGAGGAGAAGAGAAAAGTGAAAAAACGCCATTACGAAAAGGCGCCAAAAATGGCCTCTGATCTGAAAAAAATCAAATAAAGATTTGGTGTTCCTGTGGGACACATTAGATTAAATTTGAATTGGTTACCAAAAATACGAAGAACTGAAAGTCACAAAACGCTAGAGCCGTAATTATTATTTTTATAACAACATGAAAAATTGTGTAGGTGCTCCAGCAGCCCCTCCCCCGGGAATTTCTCAATGCAACCTGCCGAGTAGGCCTACTTGCAGTTGTCGGGTCCCAGAGCAGCTCTTTAAGGAAGCATTATTGAAGGTAGACTTTTTTGTAGATTCTCACCATATGTCTCAGCAAGCACTGATTCTACTGCTCCACCAATTGGAGCTGCAACAGCAATGTAGCCGCGCACAAACTTTGATTTCCATAATTTTGGCATTTGGTTAAGAAAATAGTTGATGTAGAGATTCCCCATGCTGTGACACAGCAACATCACCGGGTTATTTCCGTTTGTATAATATGTGCTTTCAATCAAAAGCTTCAGTCGCCGAAAGAAGTCTTCATTCTCATCTGCAAACGAAAAATTTTCCCTATTATTGAGAAATGCAGAAAGCAATCAGCGCCCAGGAAATTCCAATGGAATATTCAATCGCCTCAAAAACGTAGAAATTTGCTATAGCCTGACCTGAGATTGAACTTTAACATAGATCTACACGCACTGACTTAAGAAAAATGAAGCAATTCATCTGAATTCAAAAATAAAAACTGATGCACATCATCTGATAAAACTATGATGGCCGGCACCACAAAAACTCTAATTGTTCTACAAAATAATTTACGATATAGGATAACTTAGGGTAACGTCGGACAGTTTTCAGCAGTTTTGCTTAATAATCTAATCTAGTTTCAATACTTTGAAATGTGCGCCCATAAGTATAGTTTAAATAAATTTCAGGTCATGATTAAAATTGAGTGAAGACCAATCAATATCTACACTGCGGATCCAATTCGGTTAATGTCGGTCAACATCTGCAGCGCACGATACGTCATTTTATAAGGTAAATATAATTCACCATTAATACAAGTAGGTAAAATTCAAATCTATTAACAACAGCTAATTATATTTCTCTCGGAAGGTTCTTGCATCTACATGTAAATGAAATTTCATTCATTCCTTACAAAGATAACTGTTTTTATATCCTGTGTAATTTTTAATTGCAGGCTAATACATGGGCCAATTACATATCATAGGCAGGGGCGTGCGGTGAGTTTTCAGATAGGGTATTCACTGTATTTTGAGCTGCATTTTGTAGAGCCGGGTCTCATACTATAGGCCCCTATACTTTCCCTTACAGCTGAGTATGTTTTAACTTCCATTTGTATGTAAAACCGATGTTGACACAGTGACGGGTTGACACAGAAAGGGAATCTGTTATAGCTTCTGCTCTATCTCTCCAGGGAGGGTTCATCGATATTCGGATATGTGTTCGATATTCGTTCAAGCAATCACAGCATTGCAAGCATAATTGTAAGTCGACGTCATCAATTAACGCTTGCTAAACTCTCGCCTCATAGTGGGACGCTGTAAGCAGCAGCGTGTTTACGATCATTGTCTTCACGTGAGAGAGGTGGCATTCTGATTTGACGTTGAACTACCTCGAATTTAATTGGCAGCTGTGAACTGCTGTGAACACAGTTAGGCAGCTAAACGAGATTCACCATCAGACGTCGCTTTCAGCCAGAGAGAGTTAGCTTTCAGCCGACTAAATATAGATCAGCTCAGAGAAAGCAATCAGCTGTGCTTCACGGAATTAGTTTTCAACCGTTGAAGGATAATTTGTGATTTTTTTCGAGAAAACTAGTGGTTATTCAGTGAATACCCCGCGTCTAATTACGGACTGCCCCTGATCATAGCACAACTTATCCACACCAAAAAAATTAGACTTCCTTTTTAGACTTCTCTTCCTACTCACTAAGGTTCTATTACAGAGCAGTCTACTATTTCCTTTTGATAAGCGGAAGGACCCAGGATTATGCTAATTTGGTCGAGGTAATTGAATGTTCGGAAGTCATCTATAGAATTCGGAAGTAATTATGTCTGTGTCGGAAGCTGTCTCCACGCTTTGTGCATTAATTGTCGGATAGCAGATTTTGAGTTTAGAGATTACAAAGTTGCCTTTTGGCAAAGACTAAAATAGAATTGTGATCGCGGAACCGTAACATGTCGCATTATGACTGCAGCATTCTGGGATGCGGACAGTTAGGTCCTCCAAAAAAATTCAGACTTAAATGCGAAAAAACAACTAATTTTCAGCAGGCATAACCATGAATGAAGAAGTAATCACATTTTAGCTCTTCAGCTTCCGCATCTGATGAACAACTACGAATAAACGTCACAACGTACTCATACAATTTTAAGTGAATAAAAAAAGTTGATCAATATCTTTTTAGACATCAAGAATACAACATATATGACATAATGTTTCACTATATGCTGACATTTTTTGAGTTGACACTCTAACTACTACGATACATGGATGACGGTATACCAGCACTTTCGGTTTAAAGCTTCTGATTAACATTAGAAGGACCAAGGCCGTCAATTTGACGGGTCAGCTAACACTGATTATGATTCACATTGAGTCACACACTTGTGCATGCATGAGAGTACTCATGATCGATTCTTTTCAATTTATGGGCACTGCATGCATCGAAATGGCTATCAATCTTGTCAACAGAATTACTGACCTCATGGCTATGCATTTTTCACGAGTCAACAGATAGCAAAAGAACTGCTGAAGAGAGACTTCGTTGATGGTGGGTACCATCCGATCAAATCGGTGGGAAATTCCGCAACTGTTTCGGTGACATGATGAACTCCATTCTATACATATACTTATTGAAGAAGAAAGCGGTACTCTCATAACCTCATCAATGCAAACGAAATAAGAAAGTGTTTAACCTCAGTACGTGTCACAATTGTGTTGCGATAAAAATCCGAAGAAAAAAACCTGTCACCAAAACTTTTTGCAACAGCACAAATTGTGCGTGGTGTGGATGTTGCTGGCCATAGATGGTAAGGATGTACTCAATCAATTGCTCATCAATAAGATGAGCACTACATGTCTTTTTGAATATCATCGACTTTGCAAAAGTTTATTATATACTCTTGTATTGTTTACCAAAAATTTGCGAATTCTAAGCTTTCAAGTCGACAATTTATGAAAACTTTGACCGAGGAACTTATTACTGCAAATGACAATTATATACAAAATGATGAAAACGAAAGAAACATTGTATTTCCACGCCCCGAAGAGGAGACGACATTGTGCTGGTTCATGCATCAAGAATTGCTTAAAGCCTACTTGTGGGAAGTGATGGCGTTGTGAGAAAAATCAACATCTGCAAGGACTGCAGCTGCAAGTTATCTAAAAGACAGCAAGAGGCCTTCTCCATTTTTATTGAGCATAGTGGGGTTTTTTAATTAATGCGCTGTTCTAAATTTGACATCCGATAAAGCTACATATATGTGCTTCTAATGGAAATTACATCACTCCATAGAGTAAGTATTTTAGGTAGAGTGGTAACTCCGCATTTATTAAATCTCCAATGTGTATACACTTTCGATTTTATTAAATGAACTCAAGGAAGATACAGTCGGAATTGTTTTAAAATGTGAGATATACACATTTATGCAGTTTTGAAGAAATTACAACGGAATTGACTGATCATGATAGCAAAGCAAAAGGAAATGATATAATTTTACACTGATTTTACACATTGTACGTGTCATGACAGCCTTGGAGAGGTAATATTTGTTAAATTGGCAACTCGATGACCTGCTATTGCTTTCATGAATTATGAATGTGAAATTTCAGCCAAGAAAGCACAATAAGATGTCAACTTTTTCATGAAGACTTCCATTATAAAACGGAGCATGAAATTCCCTTGATAATCAGCTTAATTTCCGCTTAGTTACATAATAAATGTTGTAGGATGTTTATAGATGTTATAGATGTAGGATGCTTATTAGCAAATATTCACTCCTTTTGATATCGAACTTGTTGCATACTACTTACATAGAGAAGTCATCTCGGTAGTATATAAATTGGCAAAATTTTGACTTTTTTCAAAAGTGCTCAAATAATTTTTTGGACCACGGAAACGTAATCTGTGACAAAAAACTGAATCTTTTGACATAAAAATTTTCACTGTATACACATACTTTTTTGAGTCGACACTCTACCTATATATCCCTACTCTATGCACCACTCAATGTTTTCATCACCTAGAAATGCTTCACCTTGATTTTCTTCATATTGTCAATTAATTAATGTAAAACATGCATCAATCACTAAATCAAAGTGTATTTTTCTAAAAAAGAAATATCAAAAAAGGATTCTAACCGTCAAAATGACGGCTTCGGTCTTTCTAGGTGGATTATATTCTTGGTCCTTCTAGTGTTAAGTTATTTTTCCTGGTCAGAGAGAAGCAGAATCGTAGTTTTGAGCAGACAGAATATCGCTATCTGTCTTTATTCTCACTTGGAGCCTTCCTGTGATCATAGGGGGCAGCGCGAAGGTTGACATCTCGCAAATATCCGTTTTTTGCGAGAAACTTTGTCACAGGTGCGAAGTATTCTTCGATTCCAGTTCCCATGTCCCCTAGATAGTCCACCGATGCAGTATTCCCCCAGTACAGTGCAGCTGTTTCAATGCCTGGATGATTGTATGTTCTCCTCTTCTCCGGATCGTAATAAAGTCTACAAACAAATTGCGTCCATTGTCATTATACAATATTTCTCATAACAATAGTTCGATATATCTAAACTGTAAATCGCTCAATACCAATCACATACGAAGGATGCATACCAAGATATTTTTTTGGTATATTTCTGTATGATCTTGGTATATATTTGTATGCTTTTCGTATGTTATTTCAAGTGTGGTATGCTTTACATACTAAAGCCATACTAGCACAATGTTAAAAGAAAGCATGAATTATGTCCAAAGTATGTTGATTTAAGGCTTTTTGTCAATAAAGATCACACTAATGCTACTACTGCTTTGTAAGTAGTGAAATAATGACATTTTATAGTCAAACTAACAATACTGAATTCGATTTTAATACATGTAAGTCCGAGGCATTTCATAAATAATCAATAAGTATGTGACCATCAACAATTATGCATCATGTAATTTTGGAACTAAGCATATTATCAATCCAAAATAAAGACACATTATAATTCATGAACGCAAAAATTGTTATGTTTGAGATATATAAGTCAACATGGTTGCTGAAAAGTCATCGTTTTATTGAAATGATGTTAATCAATTTAGTTCAAGGAAATGAGCTAATTATAGGTCTTGTGAATGCTATAAGACAAGTTGCAAAGATGACATGCGGCTTTAATTCCACAACAAATCTAATCTAGTAAAATACCACACTTTCACAAAGAAATGTTCACGGCTGGTATTACTGGAAAAAAGTTATTTGTAAGTAGTATGTAGTATAACATATTTTTTGCCATATGACATAAAGCTATTCATACGAAAGACATACGAAACACATACCAATTTGCATCGGGTCTCGTATATAAAACATACCAAGAATTCGTATTTCAACGTAAAACAGCCAATCACAGTTAGCATAGTTCGTATCGTTTACATACCAATCACATACGAAAGTAAATGGCCATTCGTATGAAAAACATACCAGATTTCTTTATACATACCAGAATCTCGTATCAAATGTTGGTTTCAAATTGTATGTAAACTTGGTATGTGTTTGTATGTATTTTCGTATCCAGCGATTTACAGTGTACATGCTGATTGACGACTTACTAAGCTTAAATTTTGCACTGACATGCAGATGTGCTTGTAGTAACTTGAGAACCTTTTGAAAGTGTTTGAATACTTTATTTTGTAAAATCATGAACTGTTAGCTGTTAACTAAAGTTTGATCTACTGAGTTTTGCAACTCACAATGCGAAAACTTAAAACTTCGAATGTCTCTCATTAGAAAACTAATTAACATTGATCAAAAGAGAGCGGATTTGAGGGTAATTGAGCAACTAAAGACATAGAATATAGTAAAAACTACATAAAATATGGTACATGAAATATGGTAAACTTGGGTAGAATGCTGATGATGTTGACTGCAAGCGCTTATTCTGCCAAAATAATGTGTCAAGCTAATAAGACAGACTCCACTTTGCACGCTTGACGAGTCATTTCATGATTTCGACGAATGATAGCTATTGGAGGAACATTCCTACGTTAAAAGTTCACCTAAAAGTTACAATTTTTGGTTGCCATTTCACCTATTGCCTCCACATTTAAGATAAGGAAGGTTCAGATAACTGTGCCTAGCGAAAAGCCATCCGTTGGTCTGAAATGTAAAATGAAGAAACTAGCACGCGTGCAGAAAAATGCTTATTGAAAAAAAGATCCTCGCGCTTTAGACTGAACATTTGCACCAGATTGTAAGCGCTTTGCACTCGTGCCCACTTTCTTGCTTCATATTATAGACCACCGCAATTTTGTCGGCAAAATTCATTTTATAGTCTGAGCCATTTATATTTCAAATTTAATGCACAAGATGTGATTTGATAGAATATGAATTCGATGTTCAAATATAGTGCAAATTTAGCAATAAGAATGCAATTTTCAAGCAAAGCCGGCACAATCTGCGCGCCAAAGTCCTTAGATTTCTAAATAAACAATGGGAGTCTAAGTTGCTTGATTGCGACATCTACTTAGATTAGAATTCTAAAAAAATGTCGCTCTCTTCGGCTATATGCTATCTTACAGGCCTACAGCACAAATTGCTTCTCACTTTCAAGCATGCCCTGGCGACAAGTCGTCAGCAGCAGTGAAATCTGGCGTTCAATCAAAAGACTGAAAAGGAAATACACATGTAAATGTACATGTAAAGGGTGCAGTCCATACAGACAAGGCGCGTAATTAGGGCTGAATGCTTTATGGTAAATGTTGATAAATAATTGCTTTAAAATTCATCCTTTGTAGCAAAGTTTATTGTTTTCAACAAATCCATCAAAAAGTGCTATTTACGATCATAACACATAGATATTGGAATATGTATAAATAAACAATATTGAACTGCACAGTGCTTATTGAATGGCATAATAAGCATAGTCAAAGACGACAATGACATTTAGATGATGCTTGAACATGTCATGAAATTAGATCTTGCGCTGGGAATGTTCTGCATGTCGAGTACACTGATGTGACTTTCCTGCGAGACCGAGAAAATGTGGTGCTCCGAAGACTAAAGCGATTATCCAATAATGATTGCCAAATTTGCAAGTCTGCTCACAGATGTTTAAACCTTAAGTTTCTGAGACAAGTGAGTCTATCCATTTGTTCAACTTCTAAAAAATCAAAGGGAATAGATGGATTAAGGATTTCTATGAGAATGCTGAATGCCAGAGTCGATGAACATATGAGTTATCACAGTGAATTTCAACCTCATACGAAAAGGTAGTTGATTAGAAAGTTCGGGAAAACCAAGTAAAGGTGTACTAGAATTATTGCTCAGCAGCTCAACATATTGCGACTATAAAAATCCACATCATTTCCAAGACAAGTTCAAAAGGCCTTGAAAATGACTATAGACTTTATATAGTCGAAGTATGCTGAATCGTTCGACAATAATTGTAAAATGACACGTTTACTTGACTTTCCCGAAATTTTTAATGAAATTATGACTAACATCCAAGGCACATTTGCACACGGAAAGGTAGTGCCTAAGTGCAGAAATCATAAACAGTATAGACCTCTTAACAAGCAGACAATAAATTGCTTCAAACAAAGCTCGGATGCCATAGAAGCAATTATTGTTTCTTACTTTATTCACCTAGCATTTATTTCACCATCTTTTAAGTCAATTCTAATGAGGTTCTTGCAAGTTGATGTGATTTAAAATCTGAAGAACGATTGTATGACCTTCATATCAGTTCACAACGGCTGTCAGAAATTTCACACATAAATCAATAGATGTCACAATTAAAGTTGTTATTAAATACAACACTGCACGTACACAAACTTCTGCTACAAAAGATGAAATATGTTTGATGGTGAGGTAGGATTTTCTCATATTCTAATGCACATGTGTCAGTTTCTATTTTTGCTTTCTATCCGATCCCCAAAGCCGTTTGTTTCAAAACAGCAACTGTTTGATGTCTTCAATGCGATTGTTTTCGTGTTTCTATACTGTTCTCCTCTTTTTGGAAACTTACTGTACGTTATGATGATGGCAACAAACTGAATAAGTTTCTTGGACATGCTCATCGGACCATCTGTAGTGAGTACTGCACATGAAAGACTTTGTTTCGAGTCAAGAGAATTTAGCACTCAAACTATTATTTAAATGTGAAAGTGAATCCTTTGCATCATCTAGTTCCGAAGCATGTATACCAAAAGCAGCCACTTTCGCATGCCTTATTGCTCAACATCCAGATGTCTTAACTCGTTTATCCCATGTTCGATTGCAAATTCAACGAGTAGGCCTACATGATTGTGAGACATGTGCATGCTTATTACTATCATTAACTTCATCTACGTGTATTATTTACCTTTGTCTTTCTCGATTTTGATGAAGTCGATGATCTCGATGGATGAGAGCCTTAGAACTAGATGAACCTTTTTATCTCTTTTGAGCTTGTTTCAGACATACAAGTGGGATACTTGGTCCTGTTATAACACGCTCCAATGCGATTATTATCAAAGCCTGCTATGTGTCCTTCTAACCAATTGAGGCTCAACTGCTGCTATAAACGCTGAAGTGGAGAATAGTCCTTCATGAATGTATTTGCAACAAAAGTTCATTTGTAGTTATACATAAATATAACATGTAGGCTTACGTATGCTCTTGCATTAAACCGCATCGCTTTGTAGCGTTGAGCATGCATTCTGAGCTTATAGTTTTCTATGCAATACAAACATTGCATGCGTAATCTAAGAGCACATTGATGACGACATGTAATTTTCATTTATAAAACCTTGGTAGAAAATACCATTTGATAAGTGATTTAAATCCTTACCTAACCAGAGAAGTGATGTTCACAACGTAGGCCCAAAAAATTATTGTCAGTGGCTTGAAATTACCTGAGATAAGTGCTCATGCAATGTTCCATAGACGGCAGAAAGTACAACAGATTCAACCACACCAAGCTCCAATGGTTTCCGATTAGACAACTTCTGTGAGTCACATTGACGGCTCGCATGTGTATTCGATTTCCACCAAAGCCTGGCACTGAAAATTATAAAATTGGAATTTCGGGATATATTGGCAATTTCAATGGTGTTCATACATTTTCAAGTATCATCAAAAATAAAAGTACTTAGCAAAATAACAACAATTCCTATATTCACCAAAGTTGGAATTAAAAGGACACGAAAGATAGACAAAATGCAAAATCTCAGCGCTGGATGAGTGACTTATAAAATAGAGTTCTGTCCATTGTGTTGTGGAACAAGGTGATGACTTTTAATGAATCAATGATGTGAAAAAAATCAGTTTTCTCTCCCGAGTAATTTAATGCCACTAAATAATTACGAATAAAAAATATGTACACAGCCGACGTTTCAGGTCCAGACCCTTTCTCAAGGCAAGGCAGCAATAAAATGACACTGTCTAAGCTGGCTCGTTAGATACGCAGTATAGCTCCGGTTGTCTCATGACGTCTGTTCATTTTAGGATGGCACTTATTGATTAATCGCGATTCCACCACGCTTGTTTCAACAGGATCATTTAAGCAGCGAAGAAATTCAACATCAAAATCATCAATCGAACCGTTAACAAGACAGGTCTTACTGTGTTCAGACAAAGCACTTAGATCATTTTTATTACGAATACTGAGACTGTGTTCGTTGTATCTAATGTAGAATGGTCTAGCAGTATTACCTATATATTTATCACCACACTTTCTACAAGAGAATTGATATGCAACACACGATGTCTCACAGTTATGATTTTGGGATAGCTTGTTGCATATTCTACACTCATTGTGTTTAATTTTTTTGCCTTTTTTCTTCAAAACATTACGCAGTTTTTTGTTGCCCGTACTGACGAGACGGACATTCAACCTATGTTTTCTTATTTGGTAATTAATTTTCCGATTAAGACTGTCGCTTATAAACGGTAACTTCAAAATGCTTTTTTTATCATCGTTGATTTTACTAGTTTTATTTTTTTGGGTATTTCTATCAGACACACTCAAATCCTTACTAGTGTATCCATTAAATTTTAAATTTTCTTTACATTTTTTCTCCGATTCCATTTTAATGTTATCAGAGAGCGTTGAACTACATCGATTACGTGTGTCTATAATGCTTTACTTTACGAAATTAGTTTTGACGGAGCTCGGTAGCCAACTATCTTTTTTCAAAGCATTGCCAGACGATATGTCTTTTACATATTTTTTGTGCATGATTTTCCTATTCTCTAACCAAATACTTAAATCTAAAAAATTCAGTAACCCATCTTCGGGGTTTTCAATGGTAAACTTTATGTTGTCATCAATCGAATTGAATGCCTCTAATATGAAGTCACAGTATTCTTTGTTTCTTTCCAACGGACCGATGATGCAGTCATCAATGTATCTTTTATAAATCCAGTTATTTAACTGTAGGCGTGAATTTATAATAGACATTGCCTTTTCTTCTATATAACCCATGAATATGATCGAAAATGGGGGTGCATAATGAGAGCCCATCGGACACCCTTTAATTTGTAAATAATTTTTATTGTTATATTCTATCTCATAGTTGTAGGAGACGAATTTGATCATGCTGATGAATTGATCTGGAGTAATTCCGAAATTATCAATATCAGTCCAATGATTTTTAGCGAAATCAGAAATCACGCAAATAGGCTGTGTACATATTTTTTATTCGTAATTATTTAGTGGCAATAAATTACTCGGGAGAGAAAACTGATTTTTTTCACATCATTGATTCATTATGGTCCTCCCGCCTTCAGCCATCTCTGATGACTTTTAATACATTATTTCATCAAGAATTCAAATTGGCAGTTGACTTTTTGTTGTCAGGTTCTGTTTTTCATACGGGAAAATCAATGTTGATTTCTTACTATGTTTATGCTTCTCTTAATGGAAAATCACCACTTGACAACATGTGCGGAGTTTTTTGCGATTTGACAGTAATAAAGTCACTTAATTCCTGCCACAAAAGCAATCTTACTCAATGTGGACCCTGCCGTGTGTGAATGACTGCGCATTATTTTCTTCTTATTTATACTCTTTCTCAATTAATTCTTAGTGATAGAAATTGGATTAATGATCGATTTTTTACGACGGTGCTTAAATCAACTTTCCGGAGAATAATTCTATCTATCAATGCAATATTTGAAATTACAGTGGCCGTTTCCTAGGAAAGGTGCCACAATATGAGAGAAATTTATCAGCAAAAAATGTATAAATATATACTGTATACCCAAAGTTAGGAGGAAAAACTCAGATCTCGGTATTCAGAGTTTCATGTTAACACAATCATCAGCCAAAGCTAAGGAACGAATTTTACAAAGTTAAAATATTGAAGTAAATATGTAATCGGAGTAACCGTGACCTTTACAATTTAAAGAAATATACACAGTTACAATAGAAGAATATGCATTCGGTGTTTATCGTGAATTTTGCAAAGCAGGACACAAAGAAAGTTAATGTCTTGATATCAAATACTTATTTCGGTGCCTGCATTTGGAGACAAGTTCATTCCGCTTGTTGAGTAGGTTATCACCGTCGTGGTCCAAAATAAAAAACTTCTCGCTGAGACAGAGGTCGCACCTTTTCGCTGCTTGGTTGGAGGGTTTGCAAAATTTTTTGATCCTCCACTTTACTATTGGGCTGGAACCTGCTTCCTTCGGCCTCCAATATTCCTTAGACAGTTCAGTTTCATGCTTGTATTTTTCATTGGAAAACGACTTCTTGTGATATGCGCATCTGAGCTTGAATAAACTTTCGCAAATACCCAGATATCTTCTATTCTGACTATTACAAGTAATTTGGGCCTCATACACAATGTTGCTTGCCAGACATTTATTCTCCAAAGGGCATTTTTCTTTGTTCATGCAATTGCATTCCCTCCGATCTTTGTTATTCTCTTCTTCCGGTTATGGGCGTTTATGATTGATTTGATGTCGGGCATGCAGCTATAGCTCACTTTGAGGGTGTTTACATTAAAGATCCTTTGAAATCTGGTGCCATCTCTGAAGTGTCTGTCAACGAGTTCCAAAAAGCGAGGACCCACATTTCTTGCCACGGTTCTGCTGTAAGGTGGATTGAACCAAATTATCTGCCTTGTTCGCTTCCGCTTCTCACTTGGCTCACTACTTCGCTGTTTGAATTCAAATTTGCGAGTGTAGCCATGCTTCCGCAGGACCCCCTCGTAATAGGGACGAGACTCACTGAAGGCAGCTTCATCACATGACAATTCGCTGAGTCGCGTCTCAATCATTTCTGGCAATTGTTTAGTGATACTACCAGGGTGGTTGGATTTTGAGTTGATGTGCAAAGTCTCATGATCCTGATTTCTGTAAGGTTTGTAGGATCCGTCACAAAGATTGAAAGTGACATCAAGATAGTTCACAATCTTTAAATTACATTGAATCTCCAGGTGAAGGCCATATTTCTTGAATATCTCGTGAAATTTCTTCCTGATGAGATCTCCTTGACGCGCTGTAACATTTTTGAAGTAGGCCAAGCCATCATCACCGTACAGGCCAATGCAGTCCTTGTTGAACTCTTTGGACAAAACGTTCAACAGGTAAATGCCCACCAACTCGCACAGCTCGGCACTATCGTAAGCTCCCATTGTAACATCAAAATTATCGTTCTCGCGTTTTCTCCATTGCTCGCCATCTTTGAAGAGTAGCCACTTACTATATATAAATATCAGCAAAAATCGTATAAATTCATTAAAGCATTCCAGAAAATATACATTTACTTCTTGACAAACAATGAAAGAAGGAAAGAACAACTGTCATGAAAAGTTTTAAATAACATGATTTTAACTGTCACATTGCAAGAAATATCGAATGACAGTTTCCATCCATTCCCACTAATATCACTGCAAAATTTCACTCAGCCTATTTCAAATATCTTTCTTTTCTGAAATATGTGTTGGTATACCTATTGGCATATTCAGCATAGCCTGCTAGGGATCATATTCATCATTTCAAATCGCAAAATTCCGTTTTCGATCATGGGCTGTCACTCAGTCATCAGGCATCAAGTAGGAAACTTTAACAATAAAGCACATTCAAATTCATGTTTGGATCTTTGATATTTCGAAAAAATGTTTTCATTGGTTTTCGGAATCGCTCAAGAATTATTCGAATACACTCGAATACTCAAATATGTGCGGGGCATCATAGTGCAATGTGGTATTCTATTCAATGAGATATTTGTATGCTTGAAAGCACCCATAAAATGCATTTTTATGCTGATTTGCTCATGCTCAAGAAGGATTTGTTTTGGCAAATTTTCATTTCAGCATTGATCCATTGAGATAACATGGAATTTCTAATGATTTCAAATTAATAGCATGTTGCATCTGAATCTACTTTACATTGAACATCACATGCTATCTTAATTTTTTCTGATAGTGAATCAGCGAAATTCAGCTTCATGGCACAAGGTCTGCATTTTAATGTAGGCCGTGTATCGCTTTCTGATTGTCTTAAAAAATTAAAAAGCAAAACATGCATTTTTCATTTTATGATTTACGTGTATGAATACTTACAGAACAAGCCAATAGTCAATTGCACAATCCCTCTTTTGATATGGACACTGAAAATTACTTATCAAGCTCATAAGCGATCATTCGCCTCCGGTGTCTGCCCTACATACTCCCCATTGCGTTCTCTTGCTAGTTTTCTTTGTGCATGACACTTTTTGATGCTTAATGACCACCTACTCAACCAATAATTTCATCTGAAAAATCGTACTTTCAATCACATGTAATGCAGAATGTTTCACGCAGCGAGGGATTCATTCATCTGAATGTTTCGAATAATCTTGTACTCGTAATCATAAGTGCATGCACTATTCGGTATACTTCAGATTGAAGAATTGTCGCTTTCGATCATAGAAATAGATTGCTTAACTGAAATTGACTAGAATGGAAATTGACTCAAGGTCGCGGAACATCCGAGGGAACTAAGTTGGGGCATGAAGAACCAATGAAAAGCTTTGATTTACTCATGTGACTGATTGTAACCCAATGATGCAGACGTTGGCAGGTGCATCTAAGTGAAAATGCGTGCGATTTATGTGCCACTATTGTGTATTGCATGAAGCTTAATTTCCATTCTAGAGGTTTCATTGTTGTCGATTTCTATGCTTTCGATGGAAAAATATCGAAATAAACTGAGGGGACTTATTAAACTTTTTGACCCAAAAACAATGAGTTGTGCAAATTCTCACCTATTAGTTTGATGCGAGCATGTGCACTGAATAATGATATACGAATGAATACTCGATGAATGATGATAGACGAATGAAGTACCGAACATTTCTCAATGTTAAGCTCTTAGAGCTTTCTGTGACCGTAAATCACAGAAAAACGCAATTTGCATCTCAAAAAGTTCAAATATGATGTTGCACACTATGAAGCATACTATAACCAATGAGACAGAACAATTAACATGTAAACATGGACAGCTAGAATAGTAGAATACTTTTAATTGTGTAGCAAAGAGCCTCTTCATGGAATCTTCGGAATCTACCATAAAAGAGGAATATCACTGCAAAACAAAAAAGCTGCTTTTTTTACTTTCTTTCTACATCCATCTTCGATGAAGTTTGATAAAGTAGTATTGTTTTTGACTACTTATTTTTTGGTATACTAAACCTTCAGTGATATTGTCTGGATATCTGCGATCAGTCCATAGATTTCTAGCTGTCTATGCATACAAATATACATTCGAATAAATGGAAATGTCCACTATGCATCTGTGAATCATCTAGACATATCATCGATCTGCCAAATAATTATTTTTATAAACTGTTGTAAGTACAGAGATTGATTTGTCTGTCGCTGTTACTCTAGGTGACGCGTTCCTATCTCAGTCATTGTGTGCAACGGTAGAGAGATGTAGAGAGTTGTCTTCCTTTGGCTTGCGTGATTGGCCAAGCGCGTGCAATGCGTGAGGAAAGTCGTATTAGGGAACACACTAGCTACCGTTTTCACATTGAGGTCTGAACATCTGCCAAGTGAACAGTACCTGTCTTTTACTCAATGTTTCTCCGTGATATATTCGTCAAATGGAAATATTGTTCACATCGTTTGACTCCTGACGATCTACATCTACTAACTGTGAACGTTCAATGTAGTTTTTGCCCCTCGGAAATACATCTAAGAGTGACCAATCAGTATTGTACATCAAAGTGTCATCTCCAGACCAAACAACGCAAACAAAGCTATTTATCTCAGTGGTTATAACAGTAGCACCTGTTTTGATGTGGCTAATGCTTTATTCATGATTCGTTTTACTCCTTTACAAAATTTGGAAGTCAGTTATTCTGATTTCATTCAATGCATATGTAAGATTGCAGAAGCAGTATGGTTAGATAATACATTTTACGTTTAATTTGCAAAATGTTTTGCTGAATTTCTCACCTAATATCACCGGAGAATATTTTGGCTTTGTTGAATCTGCATTTCCACCACAGCAAATTAGAAGGAGCAGGAAAATTCTGAAATGAATCATTCACATGATAGTTCAAAAGTGAAACCCATCAGTTTTTGCATTCACGAAGCATAGTAAATATTAAATGCCTCAATACATTTTCGAAATATGTCACATGATGAAAGTGTGGTAATCAATTGGAAATTCAGAAGGATGCTTTCAAAAGGTTGGTGACTAAGACAATGAGAAAATGAAAATGCGATGGTCATGTCGAAATTCTATGTATATCGAAATCCTTCAAGACAGTTTCCTATGGAGTCAAATACGTGCATAAAGGCATGATTGCTAGAATTCTATGCTATCTAGCGCGGACATGAAGTATCTCCGTCATGGATTTATTAACAATTAAGTCATTGCTTGCCATCTGTGAGTGTGCCATTCAGTGTTGCACAGCTTCTGATTAAAGGTTAAACTACGAGTGATTACACGAGCGTGAAGCGTGAGCTTCATCAAGAGTGGTGTAACGGAATTGTCGCCACAGTTTTCTGCCCATAGAAATAGATTGTTTATTTGAAGTTGACTAGAGTGGAAATTGACTGAAGGTCGCGACACAGCCGGGGTAACTAATTCGGGGCATGAAAAACCAATGAGAAGTATCTAAGTGAAAATGCTTAATTGTGATTTTTGTGCCACTATTGTGTATTGCAAGAAGCTTTACTTCCATTCTAGAGGTTTCATTGCTATCAATTTCTATGCTTCTGCCAAACTGACATTACTTCCTCGATGTATGAGTTGTATGAATCACAGATATCGGTCCGCGTGACCAATGATTTCTGACACCGTTTCTAAACTATCGACATGCAGAATTTCATCGTCTAAATGATTTGTTGGTTTGTCATAGACTTAAGATTTATAACTCTCAATTTCTACCGCCAAGATTGTTGCATTTAGACAGAAATCCATGACTTAATGTTGCAGTCAAAATAAAAGCATTGTATTGAGAGACTAAACCATGGATGACAATAATGACCAGACGCGGTGCTTTTATACTACACCGTGAGCTGAGGTAAAGTCTAGATCGGGAACGATCTAGACAAACAAAAAATACAATGGTCATAATTACCAGAAAGTCGTAGAGTTTTTTTAGTCACATAAATGTGGAGAATTTTGTAGGACCAAAATTGGAGAACTAATAATTTGAGTCAATTTGAACTCTAGTTTCAGTTTGGCCCAGGTGAGCCAACTTGAGCTGGAGTGAAGATTCGCAGTCGCGACAAAGGCGAGTGAGAACAGAGGATCGTAAGTTGACGGCTACACTTAAGTGGGAAGCATTCTTTGTCAACTTACCCGAATGTTCTCTATCTCTCTGTTGCGTTTTCTATTCTTTATTATAGCTAACTTCATGAATAAGTTTCAGTTGCTATTGCTATGATGGAGAGAATGGACTTCTATGACATAAATGATACAAGCTAGAGTTTCGGCAATTACATAGAAATTGGTTCAATGTGTTGCATCACACAGTTGCAAACAAGTCGCAATCGTCATAGTATTTGTCAGTCTCACAACTGTGGTTGCAAGTGAATTAGAACACACTAGGCTGTGACTTCTTACCCCGTGGATGTGCGACCACAGAATTAGATTGTTTAAGCGTATCACTTTGCTAGAAGTGCAAACTGATTCAAAACGATGGCACATGCAGGAACTTAATAAGTGGGCAAAAAGAAATTCCTAATACCTTACAGAGATAGGAAAAATAGTCGTGCGCCGCTTGCGGATTGCTCTGAATTCCTTCAAAATGCTCCGATCGCCACGTTTCTTTCAGATTCGAAGAATTCAGATCATTGCGCAAACGTTTTCTCGATAATGTTGGGCCCTCCGATCATTTTAAAAAACGTTAGCAGGCGCATGAAAAAACGTTCACAAACTTCTCTGTAGAACGTGACATCGACTGTGTCTGCTGTGTGATTCGGTTGATAGCAGTCACTGAAACTTTGCACAATTTGGCGTGTTTATGGTTGTTCGATTGCTATGGCTATGATCAGAAGATTCGTGATAAGCTGGTGAACATGTATCAATGCATGCTGCAAATGACAAATACCTCTTCTTATGATGGACACCTCGTTTCTTTATTTATCAATTTCTGAAGCTTTCGATTGGACCTCCGAGTTTCCACAGCGGACATCCAAAACTGACGAAGTTCATCGAAGAATGTGAGCAATCATCATCAACTTGTCTGAAAGCATGCGTTACGTAATAGCCAATCAAAATACTTAGCAGAAACCTACAGCTTGATATCATGCACTTAAATGATACTGAAACAAAAGAACAAAAGAAATTAACTACACGTACATGTATGTCATAGACTGTGTGCAAAGAGGCAATCCTATGATAACGAAATAAAAATAGATCACATAAAAATTGAGAAACCAACGTAACAGTAACAGTATGGAAGTAGATAACATAAAAGACCATTAATGAGGGAAAATCAAATAAATCTCCTACGAAATGAACAATACTTTATAATGTTAGTCCAATCCCACTTTAAGTGAAAGCCACGATCACGGCTGAATTCCTGGGTTGATTGATCGCTAAACTATGCTTCATCTTGTGTCTTTTCCTATTTTTCTCTTTCAGCATGCCACCTTAAAACAGTCACTGTCCAGGAATATCCCTCAGCGTCACAACACAGTTTAATCCTTTCTTCAAGACACTTCAAAACAAAGTAGCCGACGATAAATCAGCAGCAGAGTTGCGGATGGCAGATTTCTATTCCTTTTCATCAACAGGCTTATTCACAGACGACGACAATAAAGAGTCAAGCTTTTATCGTTGACGCGTCTTCATGTCTTGATGACAAGATCCACGACCCAATCCTGTAATTTTAGTAATTCGTTCAAATTCAGCAACTTCAATCATGCTCATAATCAAAATGTAAGTAGCTGTTTCGTAGCATGAGGCTAGTGTCTTCCATGAACATGAAGGAAAAATCCATTTCATTCACAACGATTATAATTTCTTGTAAATCGTCAGCATGGTCGATCATTAATGATGAAACTACAAAATCACATGTAGAATCGTTTAGAGCAGGGATTGTAAATAATTGATTGGCAAATAAAAAATCAATTATTTAGCCATCAATCAATTAATTTTTCATTGGAAATTCATCAATCAATTAATTGCAATTAATTGCCAATTTTCTTAATAGGCCTACGTGGGCCTTAATTGCATTCATTCATTTAACCCTAGATGTGATTCATTTTCTCGACTTGATTTTTTGACTTTTTATAGAAAGGAACATTTTATCGACGGATATTCCTTAGACTTTCTATAAATTATCTCTGAAATCAGACTAGATTAAAGACTCAAATTACAGGTATTAAGATCTATTAAGAATATCTCAACTGTGTTCTCAAGTGAAAAATGCGAAATGAGGTGAATTTAAATAATTTTTGTATTCATACAATAGAAGCAACCTGTACTAGTCATCAATCATTATTATGGGACCATTCCCCAATAACAATGACCTATGCAGTCTTATTTTGAATAATTTCAACAATATAAATAAGCACATACAGTTTACATTAGAATTACCTCCGAATAATGTATTGAATTTTCTTGATATAAGCATTTACATAAAAGATGAGACTAACTACAAATGGTATACCAAAAGTTGCCATTCTGGAATCACTCTTCGTAATGATTGTTGGCTTCCCAATCACGTTAAGAGTAATTTCGTTAGAAATAGTATTAATTATGTCAAAAGGCGTTGTTCCAACGTTGAGGATGAAAGTAAATCTGTAGAAAAAATGAAAATTCGTCTGACTAATAACGGCTTTAGAACTAATCATTCTAATGTTGTAGAAAATAATAAAAATAAAAACAGTACTAATGAATACATCAAAGAAATAAACAAAGCTACTTTAGACATTGATTTCATCAGTGATAGTTGCAACCGCAAAATAAAAAGTCTAATAAAAAAGTACCATTTACCTGTATAATTAATAAGCTTGGTAAGAGCATTAGCAACAAATTAAGATATAATGCTAATCTAAATAATTGTACGTGCGACATTTGTGAAAATAACTCCCCCCACACTTGTTTGAGCAGACATGTCGTGTATAGGTTCATGTGTAGTATTTGCAACAAAGCGTATATCGGACAGACCAGTCGTCCTATTAAATCTCGTTTTCATGAACACAAAAGGAGTATAGACAATAAAGACCGCCATAGTGCTCTGTCCGAACACATAATCGCCGAACATCGCAATATCTCTATGACCATCAGTGACTTTCATTTAGATATTCTTTGCCAAGTCAGTACGCCTGTACTTGCTAGAACTGCTGAAAGTCGATATATTAGAATGTTGGAACCTGAAATCAATAGAAAACACGAGTTAACTTATTAAGAACTGTGTTTGAGGTGCTTGCTATTTAAAGTAATTTGTACTTCTTGCCCGCCATTTATGCGCGTGACCGTGAGCAAGCTCGGACGGTGAGCGAAACGTTGGTCCGGTGTTTCTTTTCTTTTATAAAATCACTTTTATCGGCAATAAAGCTTGGGGAGAGACTACACAGTTTTGTTTTCCGAAAAATTATACCACTGATAAACTGGTAACTTACCACTGGAATGCTGGTGCTGCCAGTGAGGTTAAAGTCTATTTCATAAATAAGAGGCAAATCTCGAAATCCAGTGTTTCATGAAATAGGCCCCTAGGTGGCTTTGAAATGAGCACTTCTCGCATACACTGGTCGGCCGACGCAACAACTGCTTCTAGGGACTCAAAGCGAGTGCCTCTCATAGGATGCTAACCTACACTCTTATAAGCAGGAATTGGAGATAAAAGTCACAGGTGCTGATATAGCGAGAGTAGGCAGGATGTGACGAAGTTCTCCCATCACAACCATCAATTACCTCTTGAACAGCCCGAACTGAATATGATGACGCATTGTCATGCAAAATATGATGTATCTTCTCCTTGATGGCAGCTCGAAGGTGGTTCTGGAGAAACAGTCCGTAATGGATGTCTGAATGCACCAAAATAACACCGTTCATGTCGTAGTCCACAACTAGCATCACCTTTATCTTCGATGGACCTTGGCGAAGCTGTCTAGTAATAAATTAAAAGTTAATATTATGTCTATTGCTCGGGCCTCAGCGAATACCTAACCGAGTGCGCCCAGCCATGTCTTTTGCGGTGTGTCCTATCCTTATCCTCTGAAAAAGCTAAAATATGAGTCCTAAATGTACACATCTTGTACGATTTCTAAGTTCTTTTAAGGTACGTGCGACAATCAAAAATTCAAGATCAATCTCCCAACTATTGGCAAAAGACTTCTTTACAGAACAAGAACATGCACTCAAAGTTTGGAACACTTACCCGATAGAAATCACTTCAACTTTATTCATAACGATGGTACGTAATGATAGACAATGTAGTGATCGGTTGTGAGCATTCAACTGTCATTTAAAGCAGCTTGTATGACGTAATTAGACATTTAAAATTAACAATTTTAACATCCGAAGTGACATAGTTGCTCGTGATTGCATCAAATCATCTTATCTGTCTGAACTCATATCAACCAAGATCATGTCACCTTACGGTTTTAGCAAATTGAAGTCCAATAGTCACTTCGACTGAAGCATGATCACCAGTTTGGCTAGACATCTCGAATAGGTTGAATTTCGTTTAATTTGATTATGAATCCGGAAACTACATCGCGTATTTGGATTAAGCTAAAACTGAGAGCGCATTGAGCGATTTACGAACACATCGATTTCAACATTCTTTCAACACTTGACTTCTACAGTTGTGATATTCTGCAATTAATTAATTCTTACTGATTACAAGATACTTGCAGATTTTACCATCACATTCTTCATGAAATTTCCACAGAATGAAATTTAATTGATTTACCGACACTAATTTGACTACATTCTCGACAACACCAAATAAGTGATACACAATCCTCTGATGACTTCACCTGTTCACGCAGGTGACTGGTGAATTCAATCTCGAGATCTTGATCATTTTTTCTGTGTTCGAGTTCTCGAGATTGTTGTCCAGTGACTTTGCATATGTTGTTAGTGTAGTCTTCATTCTCGATCTGCAAATCGCTTGGAGATTATAGACAGCCCCCATGGCGCTGTCATATTACGCGTCATTAATTAAATATAACCTTAATGACGCCTCATTTAACTGTCGTTAAACGGATGCCGTCTATAGACCCTCTACATTTATCTTGAAGATAATAAGGTTGTCATAATCTTTGAATGGAAGGGTGTTCACGAACGCGTCTTAAAAAATGTAATTCATAAATGGAACCTAAATGAAAGCAGAATATTTAAATGAGGGGTAGGACCTTCATTAACGTACGACTGACAGGCATATCAAACGAGTGTTGCCTATGTTCCTGAACAAGTTGAATTATCTCTTTCAAACGCATAACTGCTGAGTCCATGAAATTATTTACTTTCAGAATCAGATAATCCAAGATCGAATCTTGCCATTGGTTGTACCTACATGTATGTTCATTGTTAATGGTTATTCCTGTGACGATGGTTGTCAGACTGCAACATAGTAATAAATAAGCATGAAAACAATCCAGCTAACAGTATTGATATTTATTTAATTTTCTGTGATAAGTTGCCATGGTTGTCCATGGGAAGTGTTTTTACTCAGAGGTTTAGCAGTTATCGACCCGTGGGAATCCCATCAGTCCTAATGTTAACAGGTTTTCAAAAATTTTCCGTATGCCGCATTGTAATTCTGCTATGAGATCAAAATCTTTTCTAGTTTGTATGATTTGCACTCATAACAGCGGAATTTTCTGGTTCATTTTGTTGATAATTTGTTGTGCCTTCACTATTCGTAAAGTTTCTTTTTGTATTTCATTCAACCTCATGATTTCCATTATTGAGGTTTTCGAGAAATAAACGTCCATTATTACAATTTTTTACTAAAGAATCCGTTTTCTACTCCAAATTTGACATTTTGCGCGCTGCACTTTGTTATAAAGAACCCATCCTCTTCAGAAGCACGACTAGACCCTATGAATCAATGGAATCGCTGCTTAATGTTAATCTCAGCGAAGATGCCAGGACTCAAACGAACCTTCCACCATGCGGGTTGGTGGTCTCGGAATTTACTCTTCCAAGCGTTCGCACTTTCTGCCTTAGCCTCTGCTGCTGGTAGCCTATGTTTGACTATCTTTGAAAGTGGATATCATTGACATTCTAACCCACTGAAGATGACATCTCAGGCTTTGTCTATAGACAGTGATAATAGAAGTGATAATCTCTGTTTTTGATATAGATATTCAAGAAATTTTGCCCTAGAATTCTGACTATCCATAATTTCTATGGAGATTTAACATAGAGTGCTTCTACCGGACAAAAATGTTGTTTTTATTTCAATGTTATTTCAATGTCATTCAAGGAATAATGATGCCAACTGCGGCTTTACTGTCCGCTGATTGATGTAGAAATCGACACGATTTTCAACTTCATTGGGTTAGAATATCAAAACTAAACAAAACAATTGGATGAGTTGAACACGGCAACGGCTAAGAGATGAACTTTTCCAAAATAGGCAAAAGTGACGGTGTGAGGAATAATTCATCGACGCCTCTTGTTATCGCAGTGGTATCGGCAATACTTCTACTCTTTGGTATTATTGGCCATTTGATCATCATTATTGTCATGTCAAGGCTCATGCGCAAAAAAGCTGATTATACGAAACTTCATATATTTGAAATCGCCACCACTGTTCAAGCGCTTTCAGATATTGCGATTTGCATCATAATATTTGGCTACATATTATTTTATCAAGGCTTCGGAATACAGCTTCGTCATGGATTTAAATATTACTGTAAGACTATTTACGGTGCAGTTACATTCTTCTATGGAGTGTCAAACTATTATTCAGTTTTTTTGTCGAGTCTACGATTGTATGCAATGATTTACCACATTATTCCCGTTGTAAATGGGAAGAGAGCCCTCTGTTATAGTGGAATAGCAATCGCATTGCTATGCATCATAGGATTCATACTTTGTCTTTCTCACAGCAAATTCACAATTCGGGTTAAAGACGGTAGCGTAATGCAAGGCTGTAATCTAAAATATGTAAAAGGATTGCATTACATTATTCCATATATTTATGCTGCCATTACACATATTTTACTTCCTGCCATCTTTAATATCACATTATTAGTTTTGTCAATCAAGTTACCGAGAGGACGTGATACTGGCCGAAAAAAGGAGGTAAATGCATTGTATTACAGATTGCCTATGCATATCAATTATAATCTAACCAGCTGTATTAATTATTTTGCAATAATTCCTGTTATTTGCTTTTTTATCTTTGAAATGAAACGAGGTGGTGGGCTTACGGAAGAACAAAAGCAGCTACTGATGATAGCAATGGCGATCCCGCGCTCATTAAATTTTATCTTTTACGCGTGTGTATGGGGGATATTTCGGGACATTTTCGTAAAACCTAGTACTAAGAAAGACTGTTCAAATGCAGAAAATAGTGAGGATGCATCACAATCTACAACAGCAACGTCGGCAGGAAATTCAGTACATTCAAATGATAGCGGAATGTCATTCTTCGCTTCTGCGATTATTACGCGAATGGTATCTCTGAACACTAAGAAACTTCATAAGCAAGATGATGAATCTCTGTTCTCTGATTACACAATATACGACTCTTCTACAATGGGATATTAGACGCCAATTCTGCTTCTAAGCACAAATAGAATATATATTAACAAAGCATGAAGTAATGAATCTTTTACAATATATTGCTGTGTTACCGGACTCCCTATTTTTGTTACTAATTTAGTCTGGAAATGCAAGTTCATGTTGGCATAATTGAACATGAAAATGTTCATCCAATTTTGCATGTTTAGTACGTTAAGCCCTATAATTAAAAAGTGCAATTGTAGAAATGTGCTTGCTGTTATAATAAATATGCATTTTCATGTGCATTTTCAAACCATGTGATATAAACTTAGCTTATCCCTAATTGAAATGATGCTATAGGGACAGGTTGGATAATTCAAGTTTGCTGAATGCTATTTCTTTGGGTCTGTTAGATTTTTATCTGCTTGCTTGAAAGTAGATGAGCTACAAATTATCATGCTGAGTAGAGTGTGACTGTGTGTTTCAAGGTTGGAATTGTACACCGACCCGGCCCCAACCACTAACTTTTCTAAGACCGATCGGCCTGCCGACCGACAGATTTAATTAGGCCTAAGTTGACCTTCGACGACATTTATTTCAAAATAAATTTCAGCATTAAAAAAGTATTAAATGTAACATGATTTAAGAGTAGACTTGGGTATATTTATACAGTATGTCATGTGACATAGATTATGTGAACTTTCTTACACGCAAAAAATATTGACATGTATTTTCAAGCCATACTTTACCTCAAATATATTTTCTAGAATCTTAAATTCTAACCTATATGAATTTTATAACGATTTTGTGTTCCTTAGGCTTGTCGGAATATTATTTCATGTCTTGAATATCGTCATTGCATGTGATAGCTTAGGGAGATACAATGAATGATTGAATTTCAATGCAACTACATGTGACACCAATAGGGCCTTCTACCTGAACACTTGACAGCAGGGATGCGGAGTCAGGACTCCGACTCCAGGTGGCAGGTATATAAAGACTAGTTTTTTGAAAAATAAACCCGCAACCTACATCATAGATCATTATAGGCTTATCTGAACCTATCTTTAGTGATCTTTGTTGTATCAATTATCAATCATTTTCGATGAAAGTTCATCAAATGTCGCTTTATGTTGGATGCATACGACTCGGCTCCTCCCATCTTGTTGGTGTGTGCTTCACACGGTTTTTCTCCAGTCTCTACCAAGCAGGAAAATCCCTCATCCTTCTCCAAAAAATATGACTACACTTTCGATTTTAATATGCGCTTTGGAGGAGCCATCACACACGATTAACGTGAGGGTAAGAGGTAATGTTCTCAAACAAACTAGTATTTCATTTTTGTCTCTGATGTGACCTTTGGTTCGTAGGTGTGATCGAGGCTGGAAAGGCTTGTCTTCTCTACTGAATCACCGAGTGAGAAGACAATCCTTTTTTCACTATCAATCACGGTTCATTCCCTCAACTATTACAAGCTTTGCATGCAACAGTGTCTCTGTACTTTTGTTTGACGGAGAAAATTAACATCAAGACAAATAATTTGTCCGTATTATATTTCGGGTCTAGTTATAGGCCAGAGTCCGGAGTCCTATCATTTGATAGGACTCCGACTCCGACTCCAGCAAAAATGATAGGACTCCGGGACTCCAATCGTACAAAAAACGTTTATATATTACAAAAAATCAAAGACGAACAATGCATCGTATATGATTGGGAACTCCTGCTCTTCCGGAGTACTGGTAGACCTGCTACCATTCATGCATTTTATGTGTGATATATGGAAATTGAATTATTGAAACATAAGGTATTGAATATACTTCATGTCAAGTAGAAGTTTCCACAATTTTTACTGAGATAATAATGTGATAATAATAATATATATATTTTACCACAATATCTACACAGTGTGTAATCAGTGCGAGGATAATGACATAATTGCAATGCGAGAGAAAAGAAATGAGTTTTCAAATCTTTCTGCAAGTCTGGTTGATTTCTCAACGTTGGAGGTAAACTGTTCCATTTTGAAGGTCCAGCAGTTGAAAAGGCGCCCCTGGCACCGACTGATTTCGAAATCGGCTGATGAAGCATCGGAGCCCCATTTGATATCAAGAATGTTGCTAAAGAAGTTGATGGAGCTACAAAAATGAGTTCTTTCAGGTACTGAGGTGCATCACCATGAATACAGTTGTGGATGACGCAACAGGCTTTGTGTTCGATGCAGTGATTATCTGGCAGGCAATGAATGTGGGCATCCTTTGGAAGCTGTCGAATTAGTCTGGCGCATGCACTTTGCACTTTCTACAGCCAATGTATCGATGTTGTCTTTCAGCCTGCGAAAATAACGCTGCAGCAGTTCAGCACAGAAAATATAAATGCACAAACCATCATGTTGGCGTGTTTTTCACTGATGTAAAAGCGGATTCTGCACAGGTTTCTCAGAAACGGGAAACTCTTTTTTCAAATTTGTGAAATTTGAGTATTGAACGATGAAACAAAAAGGAAACCCAAAGATTTCACAGTATCAGTTGGAAACAGTCGATACCCAGCCAGATCCACGGACAGAGAATTTACAGCGCTTATTCTATGTCGAGAACCAAATAGGAGCAGTCGGGATTTTTCTGGATTTAGCATCAGTTCATTATTATTATTATTAACCCATCAACAAGATGAGACAGGCAATGGTGTAAAATAGAAATTCCATCACTTGAATCACCAATAGGAAAGGACAAATAATGTCATCAGTGTATGAGTGATCAGCAAGACCATAAGATGCTATGATATCAGAATTAGTTAGGCTTTTATGCATCGAGAATAAAATTGGGCCTAATACTGACCCTTGGGGTACGCCGTATGTAATTGAATCAAGCTTTGAAGTTACATGATCAATTGTAGCTGCTTGATGCCGATTTGACAGATACAATTTAAACCAATTTAAGACTGTTCCTGAAAATCCAAAATAAAGATTGAGTCTTTCTAACAAAATCTCGTTATCGATGGTGTCAAATGCAAAACTCAGATCCAAGAGTAGAGGGCTGGTAACATCGCCATTATTTGAAGAAACAGAAACATCATTATAAAATTTTTACAGAGGAGTTTCAGTTGAATGGCCGGGTTTATAGGCAGATTGAGATGAGGAGAGTAGCAACATCGATGATAAGAAATCGTTAATACGCCGAGAAACAAGTTTTTCAATAACTTGTGAGAGGGATGCAACTGAGATACTAGTCTATAGTTGGAGTATACGTTTTGATTGCTGCAGCCTCTCTTTAAAATTGGCGTTACAATAGCTTCCTTCAATGACGAGGGAGAAACACCTGTACCAAGAGATGATTTGCAACTTTACAAAGAATTGGTGTAAAAATGTCTTCAAACTCTATCAGCCTCGGTGTACGAATGGGATCAAGAAACTCGACTTCGGATTTACACTTTTAGAATATCGCACAATTAATGCACAATGTGGGTATTCAAGTGGCATCAAGATCAGTCCAGACTCGACGCTCACTTCTGGCAAAGAAAAGACCAGCACCACCTCTACCGCTCGGTGTTGTTTACTCCATAGACTTTACTGACCGTGACTGGAAGTGCATGTATGTGGATGACACACAGAGGCCTCTTGAGGAGAGAAAGAATTAGGATCATAAACATGCAGTCCGCAACATCGATGTGCAGGAGGTCAGAAGTAGCAAGGCAAAGCATGTGCACTAGCATCGACATCGAGTTGACTTTGAAACTTTGAACTGGCGCTAGCCGTCACAGAGAGGCTCTCACGACCAGACGCGTTGGCAGCAGCAATAAAACGAAGTGTGACGTCAGTGTCAGTTAGAGGGACTGTTTCAAGTTTTACCAGCTGTTACTATTGTTTTTCTTCTCAATTTCTTTATCAAAGATTCTAACAATTGCATACCGCATTCAGTATCATTTAGTGATATTAAGTATTGCGTTATATATATTTTTTTCATTATAATTCCTTTGTGATAGTGATATTTTGCTTTCAGTTTTACACTTTCTTTATTGTTAATTAGTGTTCAGCACTGTATCATTCACACGGTGATTTTATCATTTAATCTTGTTTATTGGTCCATTTTTGTGTAACTTATTCTTAATGTGTGTAATTGTCTTTCAGTTTCGATTTTTCAATTTATGACTGGTCGAAAATTCGAATTTTGAAAATCGAGCTTAGTGAAAACCAAACGTCCCCGCATCTATCATTTGAGGTTACTTTTGAAAAATCGCCAAAACGGAAGGATTGGGTGAAAAATAAATATCTGCTTCCTAGCAATAAAAATAATCACAATTGATCTTGTCAAAGGTACAGGCCAGCTCGAATGACTACAATAAAATCAAATGTATTTAGTTCTACACTGGTGTGGTTAGAGATGGATTGACATCTGTGTTGTTGAAGCGCACATATGTACATGTATACGAGTATAGAGTAAAACTCCTACACTGCTAACTGTTTAGACCAAAGTGGTTTAGACATTTGTTAACGACGATTCAACGAAGACGAGAATCTTACAAGTGTCCGTTTTTTGTTCTCTCCAGGGATTGAGATGCTGTCCCCTTCCTCCTCTCCTTGTCTGCTGAATCATCCCGTCTTTAGCCCCTTCAGTGTACCCTTCTTGTCTGCTAAATCGTCTACTCTTTAGCCCCTTTCAGTGTACCCTTCTTGTCTGCTATATCGTCTACTCTTTAGCCCCTTCAGTGTACCCTCCTTGTCTGCTATATCGTCCCCTCTTTAGCCCCTTCAGTGTACCCTTCTTGTCTGCTAAATCGTCTACTCTTTAGCCCCTTTCAGTGTACCCTTCTTGTCTGCTATATCGTCTACTCTTTAGCCCCTTCAGTGTACCCTTCTTGTCTGCTATATCGTCTACTCTTTAGCCCCTTCAGTGTACCCTTCTTGTCTGCTATATCGTCCCCTCTTTAGCCCCTTCAGTGTTTCCTTCTTGTCTGCTATTGTCGTGCCTCTTTAGCCCCTTTCAGTGTACCCTTCTTGTCTGCTATATCGGTCTACACATAAGCCCCTCATTGTACCTCCTTGTCTCTAGATCGTCCCCTTCCTTACCCCCTTCAGTGTACCCTTCTTTGTCTGCTATTTCGTCTACTCTTTAGCCCTTCTCAGTGTCCCGTTCTTGTCTGCTAAATCGTCTACACTTTAGCCCCTTCATGTACCCTTCTTGTCTGCTGTACTTCTACTCCCTTAAGCCCTTTTCAGATGTCGTCTTCTTGTTCTGCTGTATCGTCTACTCTTTAGCCCTTCAGTGTACCCTTCTTGTCTGCTATATCGTCCCCGCTTTTTACCCTTCAGTGTGTACCCTTCTTGTCCCCTAAATCGTCCTTATCAGTTGTTCCCTGTAGCCCCTGCCCCCCCCCCCCCCCTTACTCAGTGTACCCTTCTGTAGTCCCATCCTTGTCTGCTTCATCCTTCGTTCTTGTTCCTTGTCTGTCTACTCTTTAGCCCCTTCAGTGTACCCTCCTTGTCTGCTATATCGTCCCCTCTTTAGCCCCTTCAGTGTACCCTTCTTGTCTGCTAAATCGTCTACTCTTTAGCCCCTTCAGTGTACCCTTCTTGTCTGCTATATCGTCTACTCTTTAGCCCCTTCAGTGTACCCTTCTTGTCTGCTATATCGTCTCCTCTGTCCGATATTTTGGCCCCTTCAGTTTCCCCTTCGTCCCGTCGTGAATCACTCTTGCCCTTTAAGTAACTATCACTATTCACCTTTGGCTGAATGTCCTATGCAGAAATGAAATCAATAACATGCATTTATACATTTTTTATTACTATTTTTTACTTTTTTTATACTTTTTGATTTATACATTTTTCGTGTCATAACTTGAGGACAAAATGAAGGACTACAGTATTTGTGAAAGTGATTCATTTTAACTTTTTTAAAAAGCAAATATTAGCTCATACATTGTTCCTTTAACGTTCAATGAAATTCTCTCAAAACAAGCAATTAAGTAATTTTCAAAAGAAATTAATTAGCTTGCTTGACATTCATAGAACGTTTCGGAGACATGTGAGCCGCGGCCTTGTGTACACTTTTCATATTAGTGGCAGCGGAAACATGTAAAACTACTTCGCATTTAAATATGGGAAAAATTAACCATTCATCAAATCAATTTGAAAATGATGAGGAAGTAACTTCTAATGATATCATATGACATTTCATGAAATTAAATCTGATTGCAGAAGACATTTGAGTTTAAGTTGATTTATCCCAGAAGGAAAGACAATCACAAACCAAATATTTATACCAATTATTAAACAATGTCACGATTTGCTATACGCTTCGTGAAGTTGACTTATTGATCCTAGCAATTACTAGGAATGTGAACATCTGAACGATCGCAACCTAGCATCTTGCATTTGTCATTTAGCTGATGACAACGATGAAGCAAAATTAGCATCTAGGAAAGTCATTATGGCAAGAAAGCTGAATTCTAAGAATTAACAAAAAGACTGAACTTTAATTTGAATTGATAGTAAAATATATCAGAGTTTAATCAAAGACAAACAAATCTTCCGCCAGAATAACAGAAGTAGGGTCTACGCCTTTGTTAACCGCCTAAAAATTTAATTGGTAGAACCTAAACTTTCAACTTCCCCCCTGCCGAAGAATCGATGCCGCCTGTCTGAGTGTTAAATACGTCTCAAGCACAAATAATGCTTCCGAATCTTTAGAAATATGAAGAATCGTATTAACCAGAGTGATAACCGATTCACGTGATATTAGACTTTATTAGTGATAGCTTATTCGTAGAAATTAAAAAAGTCGAAATGCGAAATTTAATTTACCCGCAAGATCGGTTTAGCGCAAGATTACTGTTTATAAATTATTTACTATTATTTTATTATTATATGATTAATTATTAATTAAGAATTCATACCTATGTAATTATCATTATTCAATAATTAATTAATAATATATTACTATGTAATTATCATTATTCAATAATTAATTAATAATATATTATTTTATTATCTTATCAACTATTTCTAAACATTGAAATATCCATATTTCTGTAGTAAATAGTGGTGAGCACAATGTTAATATTTTTTCCTGCTATTGAGACATTTGTAATGTGATTAAACCTAACTGCGAATAATAATATATAATATTAATATAATAATAATATATAATTCTGAATATCTTGTATACAATTCTTGCGTAAATTATATTGCAAAGCATACATACTACACAGGTCAAACTTGGAGACATTTTCCTAACTAACATCAAAGAGGTATCCAAAATAATTACAAAGTAGCGATTCGAACACATGCTTTTGGACCACCCCGATGAAATGATGAGCATCTTTGACCTCAAGTTTGATTTTCCTTGCCAGAAGAACAGTGTTGTCTACTAGACTGAGTGAATCAAGATTTATCCCTACGAACATGCCAAGCATCAACCGATGTCATGAATCGATCTGACAAATTACTCTCATTTGTGCATTAAGTTGCAAAATTTGTGTATGTAAAGCTCACACTATGTCACTGTTATTTGCCCTTGATACTGTCCTCTTGACGGTGCCGGAAGGGCTTTCATTGTAATTTGTTTATCAAGCTAAAAATGTCGTCGCACCCTGGGAGTGATTCTGACAATTTGAGTTATCGAAAAGACTCATTCTCGTTTGGACGCGTCCGATGAATTTTGCATTTAGTGTTTGATAAAGGAGGATATTAATGGTGTTCTAGCCCATAAAAGTAGACTAAGCTCCCCTGACGTGTGCCTTAATTTCCATGCAATTTCCATTCTAGGACTTTCTAAGGAATTTATATGAAAAAAAGGATTCCTGAACTTATGCATCTGTTGAGAAAATCCATTAAGTAATTGTCCTAATAGCAAAACACTACAACAAATAAAAAACCCTGTAAAAATACTCAAGATGAGACACGGGCTAGTAGAGATCGTGCCACCAATCTCGCAAGAGTCACTGACAGGCAGGGGAGCTTCGTCAATCTTGTTGTGACACGGCCGTCCTTTGTCTGAATTGACAAACGGTCAGATATTTGGTGGAGTGCCGATGTTGCCTCTGCTCCCCACATGTCATAAATCGCTACGACCAAAGGTATGTACGTACATGTCTATCCCAGATCGGTGCACTTTCCATCATTTTCTTGGTGTTTTCACTTCTAGGCAATGTTCTGAGGCATTACGCGCTCCAACTATGAATTGAGAGGTAAGCGGGTGTCCTACCGTCAGATCAAACACAGCAGCTTGCCCTATTGACCAGTCCGGGATAAAGATATCGGCCAGACGAGACTGACTTTGAGGACATGAACCCTTTTCTAGCTGAGTATTCATCAATGCCTTTCGACAAAAGAGATGGATCACATTTCGCGATTCATTATGGCGTCGGACATCATCTGGACCCCTTTTGCAGGTGGTTTCGTGAAAACCAAAGTCATCGAGCGTCTTATCAAGACAAGTTGGACATGTATAATAACAATACAAAGATAAACCTAGCCTCATTTTCCCTAGCATATGAACTTCATTTGGATTTAGTCTTTGCCATAGACCTGGTTTTGGAATTGCAGATAACCATGAAGAAGCTTGGGAATTTATAACAGTTGATAATCTTGCTTACTGAGCAGTGCAATTTTCTGGTATAATTTCGACATTTGGTAATCGTTTATCTGTTAAGATAGAAATATTTGATTTTGATATCGGTCATGCAGAGAATTTGCGTTAATTTGAGAAGACGATTCAACATGTGAATTGTAAGGCATGATACATTCGTTCAGGTCAATTGCTTGCGAGTTCGTGCTGGCAATGGAAGATAAATACACTGCTGAAGAATAGAACCCTGTGCCGCTGGCGAACGCCGCCGCCGCATTCTTCTTTTCTCATGAACTCAACAGATGTACGCCGATAACTACGCGGAAGCAAACGCCGCCGCCGATGAATTATATATCGGCACAAGGGTCTGCTGAAGAATGAATCTCTGTAGAGCGTAAACCAAGGCATCCTCCATTCAAACATAACTGGGCTTGAGACCTGGCAGAAAGAGTTAGTCGCCAAATCACTTTCGATAGTGTTTTTAATAATTTCTATGTTCTAACCCAATGCAGATGGCAATGTCTACAGTGATTCTTCTTTATTTCTTTTACAAAAACAGAGTGACATCACGAACCAAGTAATAATAAAAAGACACAACACTTACCACGGGGAAAAAAAGAGCAAAAAAACTTGGTAAAGTAGATGGAAAAATTCTCAAAAAATATAGAGATTTTTAGAAACATAAAGTATCAGTGATTATTAGAAATGTTTAACTATGTTTTTTATATAGATATCTGAAAAGTTTTGCTCTAAAATTCTGACTATTGCATAATTTCTATGAACATTTGACATAGAGTGCTTCTCCCGGAGAGTAATGCAGCTTTTTTAACTCAATGCAATCACAATGGAATTCAGCGGACAGTAAGTACGGCATTAGTGTCTGCTGATTGATATAGAAATCGGCATGATTTTCATCTTCATTGGGTTAGAATAGAAATTTGTAGAAGTCCATGAAAAAAGTCAATAATTTTCATAGACATCGTTGTCATTACTATTAATTTCAAAATTGATCAAAATCCTAGATTTCTTATCATTCCAACTTTGTACCTAGGCATGTTGATTTTCATACTTTGACTTACAAATTCACGATACTGTGTTGATGAGCGAGTTTGTGAACAATCGAGAATATAAAGCGGACACATTCAATATTATCTGACCACATTTTTTCCATGTGGACTTTGTCAATCAAGCAACTGAAGAAACAACAAAATCAACCATGGCAAATGCTTCAAAGTATCTAATCATCACAGATGCTGATATTAGAGACCTCAGTACATCACCATTCATTCTGTCATTGATAAGTGCAATTATGATTCTTGTTGCTATGATTGGGAACGCTGTTATAGTGTTTGTATTAGCAAGATATTTAAGACGAAGTAACCCCTTATCAACTTTTCTTTCATTTGAAAAATTTGTCATGTTTCAAAGTATGAGTGACATAATGGGTTGTTCGATAATTTTGCTGTATATCTTCAATTTTCAAGCATATGGTATTAATTTACATGATGTAAATGAATTTTTTTGCAGATCAATAATCTCTTTTTCTGTATTTTTTTATGGATTGTCAGCCGATTGCGCAATAGCTATTGTAAGTCTGAGATTTTATGCATTAATTGATGTCGACAAATTTATACACATTAAATGGGAAAAATGGACTTCAATTATTTTGATCGTCATAAGTGTTTGGAATATCATACCTTTTCTTCCGATTTTCATAATGCGCAGTTACTATTACTCTTTCTCAGATGGAAGAAGATATGAATTCTGCATCAGACATTCAGGAGCAATACCTATGTTCATATCTTCTGTAGTACATTTCTTTTTACCTGCCATTTACACAACAACAATGATGGTTCTTACAAGAATAGAAGTGAGAAAAATAAAAGCATCAGGATCTGATGTGCATCTGAAAAAGTGGTCAATAATCAATCATAACCTCAGTCACACTATCGAGCATTGTCTAGGAGTTCCATTTTGCATTGTATTCGCATCACTGGCATCAGAAAAAGCAGGCTTAATGGGTGAAAACACAGATATGATAACAAGTGTGCATGCAGTGATCATGATGTTCATTATTCCTAAATCATTTAATTTCTTCATATATTTTCTTTTCTCATCAAGATTCAGGAAGGAACTGTGGGTGTCGTGTGGGCGGCAATTGAGGAGGTCCAGAAGATCTAGTAAAGCGAACGATGCGAATGAAAAATTAAGAAGATCTTCAATTCCTAGTGTATTCAGCGATCAATCATGGAACATCCCTGAAGTAAATTTGTCTTATCTTACTGAGGAATTGACATCTGGTAGCATTGACTAGAAATTGACAAAAAGAAGGATAAGAAATGCTAATTTACTTAAATGAAGCTGACTCAGTTAGAAATATAATTGATTTCAAATTTCGCATTCACATGTACTTAAGCAAAATATGTTAACACTATCAGTAGACAGTTATGTTCAAAATATAATTTTGGTTAGTTTCGATGTTAAGAACCTGATCGTTTTGATGCACTTAAACATTCATAAAATTGAAAAATTCCAATATTTTTCCTTAACTTAAAAAATTCCTCTTACCTTTCGTGGTTGATATTTTGTTTTTTACTGATATACTATTATTCACCATCTGAAAAAAGCTTAAATGAGAAGGTGGCTTATTGTGGTCGTCAGTTGACCCTGTAACAGTGAACTTTCTTCGACAGCTAAAAATCAGAGAAAATTTTGTCGTAGTTCAGCGATGACTAGGTATTTAATCTGATTGTTAAATGTGAATCTCAAATTTGCGTCTACGCGTTCTAGCGCAAAACGCAGCCTAACCATTAGTAAGATACCAAGCTCAAAATAATCCTAATAATACCATGGGTGGTCAAAACTACAGGCCTGATTTATTTTGAAAATAGTGTGAATTTATCCAAACGGATTCTACATCTCATCTAAAGAGACAATTAAGAAGTATAATAACAGCATAATTTAGAAAATTCAATGATTTATAGGCTACATATAATCAATTTGCACATATACCCGGCACGCACATGCATTGTATGTGCATGATTGCAGAATTATTGGTTCTAGACATTTGTAGACAAGTAAGTAGTCGACGACAACTTCAATGGTATGCTTGCAGATACACCTGCACTCCTGTACAGCCTCCTTTTGCATTCGATGGCAAATACCTCGAATTTTCTTCCGCGTCTTGGTCGACCATTTGCATTTTCCTCAAACAAAAGATTTCTTGATTGCTGTTACCGGTGGTTCCAAGAACATTATCAATTCCAAGGAAGCTTACGTTGTCGTTGTTGTTGGTGTCGACTGACTGCGATCGTAGCCCCAACCGCCTCCACCACTTCCAATACGCCAACGCTTCCTGAGACCTGGAACAAAGAATCCACACATCGTTGCCAACATGCACACCTCAAACCAACCCCAAACTGACCCCCACCACACATTCCATGATGTGTTCCATCCCCTCTTCCACATCCCCGACCCTTCCAACCCGATCCTCTTCCAGGAGCCTCCTCTCCCATGCTCACCCTGTCTTCCCTGGATCACTGGACCTCCACAGCACGGTTGATACCGCGGTCATATACGGATCGGCATTCCCTGACACGTTCCCTCCGCTTCCAACACCGCTTGACCGCCGGCACCGAGCAAGCCGCCTCCCCCTGGTGCAACCTCACGCCCCCTTAGCCGCATCAACCGCCCACTCGTTCACCACCAACCCACAGTGCCCCGAGATCCACAGAAACCACAGGCGTTTCCCACACCACCCCCAACTTCTTCCCGATCTCGCTGGCTCTAGCGTGCCCCTCGTTCAGCCAACCACTTCCAGCTCCGTGGAGAGCCATAATGTCATTGTTGTTGCCTGTAAAGACCAACCGTGTTTTCCAAGCGACAAACTACGCCATGAAAATCTCTGCATAAATCCCTTTGTCAAGTCAAAAGCATATCTTCGTCAAACTTTTCCTTGTTCATCACTCCACAATCACGAAATTGCTAAATAACCATGAATACCATTTTATAGGCACTGCAAGAATATATTCGTCCTGCTAAGGCATTCATATCCGAATGATTAGAAATGGAAAGTTTATGGAGTGCACTTGCATATCATTGAGACATGATGTTGTGGTCATGCTGGATTACGTGCGAGCGCACGGTATCATTTGCCAATAAAAAACTGTTTTGATCCCCGTTGTCCTATTTGCCATCAAAAAGGCAACTTCTAAACTTCAACTTCAAAAAGACTCTTCATTGGTGAACTTGGTGCATGAAGAGCTTAAATCAATCATTCCCCTACTCCAAATATGTGCAAAGTTGTGATGAAAATTATTTACAATTGTAATTAATGCACCAACTGACAAAGTCAGGATGCGTCAACCCTTTAGTCAGGTTATTCGATCTGTGGCAGCTACGGAATCACAAGTTCGGCCGTTACCACCCTTGGTGCTTCAAGGCTTAAACTTAACCCATGACTTCAGTAGCTTAACATAGGTTAATTCAAGTGTAATGATAACTATGTTGTCGCAGGATATATCCACAACCAGAGTTGCAAGCACATCTCAATATTTTTGAACAGAAGCGCACTCGAATTCCATTTACTTGAAAATATGCAAAAGTCCATTTCATGGCATGTTTACGAGATATACAACTATGACACAAAAAATTCCTCAATAGTTTGATATTTCCCATACATAAAAAAATCACGGGTTCTCAAAATTAACAATATTGCGCTTATTGCGTTTTGCACTCAAAATTTTGGTGAACACCAAACTATTTTAGAATTTTGAAATATTCGCTAAAATCGATAGCATCGTCTGGATGCGTTTCACTATTGTAGGCCTATTTAGCGGCTGTTATCATTGCTAGAAATCTTCGACTCCAGCTTAGAATCCGATAGAAAATCCTGGCTTCTGCTTCCGTACGGTTCCGTTGGTTCCAGCTCCATTCCGGTTCCAGTATCTGAAGCCTTCTTAAAATTTTCCTTCTTTTGAAAGATGCAGAAATAATGCGTCCTCGGTAAAAGCGAGTCCATGTCACATTATTCAAAAAACTAATATTACTTTTTTCATTATAAGAAAGTCAAAAGAAAGTCTTGTATATATTGTAATAGTCAGACACGTTTCCTTCGATTAATCGAAAACACAAATTTATTAGGGAGCCTTGTAGCCGTGGTGCTTAAAAGAAGTTTGCCGAGATCCATTACATCTGGCAATAACGAATGAAAATTGCTTCCAGACTTTCGCAGTACTGAAATGGAGATTCTGGTAGACTTGGTATTCGGGCTAGGACATCTCTTGTTTAGCATCACCTCGGTCTGAGATTCTCTCTTCCTTTCTTGACATTATCAATGAACGGCTTATCATGCATACAACATGGCGTCCACCGGAAACGACAGCGATGCAAACGACAAACAATATTGATTGCCTATTAAGTGCGTAAGTACATACATGCATACATGTATCCTGTTGAGTGGAGTACTTCCTTACAAGTGTTATTATGAAAATATACAGTGAAGGAAAAAGCGGTGAGCCCGGCACGATCGGAAAGTGCTCAGTCTAAAAATTGTCCTTGAGGATAGCCACTTGTCAATTCTGAAAGAGCGTAAAGATCCACTTAACTGTGGCAGCTGGCAATGCCTGAATCTATGATCAGCAATGATATACTTTTATTTTTTATGATGAAAATATACCATTTTTTTGAAATATAAGTCTTATATGTACGTCTTAATATATATCTTTAGCCTCAATGCATTGGCGAATAAGTCCTGAGTGCCAAACGGAGTCATGTTTTGGGCATGTACACTATTCAAAATTTTTTACTCTGTTTATAAAGCGATTTTTTATAAGTTCTAGTATTAGGTTGACGTTTCTTTTTGGTACAATTGTAGCACATCATCGAAGCTTTCTCTCAGTCACTCGAACTTTCAAAAATTCCTGCTGCTCTACCTGGTGGGTCCTAATTAATAAAAACAGGTTGTCTTATTATATCTGATCTGTTTATCTGATGATGGAGAAACCGTGAAGAAAGATGAAGAAATGAAGTCAGCAGAGTTATTAGAAAATCAGTTACTTTTCGAGATTTTCAAGTTTGCAAACTTCAAAATCTCAAATTTGCAAATTTGGCATTTATAAAGATATGTATCAATTTTGCGGATGTATAACCACCGATCGATATCACTGTATTTATTTGCATGTAAACATGGAAGCTACTGACAATGTAATATTGCAGTTCAGATATCTGAACCGCAATATGTTATAAGGTTGAGGGCCGTCAGGGGGAACATCGGAAGATAAACGAACCTAAACACAGTGCATTATTGATAGTGCGATCAATTAACCATAGAATTCCAATGAACGGTTAGTTCATGTTTCTAAAAAGCTGAATAATCAGATTTTTTGGCGACCATCTTAATAACGGTAGACTAACGAAAGACATTTACTGAGACTTCCCTCACATAGCTGCATTCACACGCACATTAAAAGCATGCAAGAAGCTGTTGCGTAATTCGCATGATAACAACACTTAAAAATGCGTGTCTAGGAAAGTGGCCTACTATGCCAAAGTACATTTTTTTAAGTTTTTAGACAAAATAGGTCTTGCTCAATCGAAGTGTAAACAAAGAATGTTATCATATCGACCAAAAAGATCGACCTGATTTTAGCTAGATTTATTATGTTCGTAGTGACCATGCCGTGTAGGCCTAGTTCGAAGTGATTCCGTGAAGGCCAGATTACAACCTCGGTTCCTACAGAAACCTGGGACAGTGTGCGCACTATTTTTGTATACAGGTCAATTGTTTAAGAACTAAGAAGATTGAATTATATGGTTCTCACATCCATCACTTGTGATACACTTATGAATGAAATCAAATTGGAACGATCAATAACAGTCTCAAGATGTGAACACTATTTTAATAAAAGTTATGATATTTACATTTGCATTTTACATTCATTCATTCATTCTAATAAAACGTAGCCGTAATTGTATCATCTATATCATCGTTTAACTCCACGCATCAGCGATTTTGCGTAACTCCAACTGCTTTCTCAAATCTCTCTGTCTCAATATTTCTTCTTGGCGCTTCTTCTCGAGTTTTGCTTCAAAGCTTTCTTCAACATGTACCTCAGACAACTTCTCTGGTGCAGGAATATTACTATTTTTCGGTTGTTGCCTCCGTTCTGCCCTCTTTATTGATTCTTCCAGCAGCTTTGTTTGCTGTTTGTAGAATATCAAATATACACAGTCAAACATCAATTCAACCACCTCAAAGAGCGTGAGAACGGACAAACCAAGCCACAATCCAACTTGTCCTCCCATATCCGCAAGAAGATCAGTTAGCTGCAATCATAAAAGTACGTAGATATTAATAAGTCAGAAATATAATTTCACACACCATTCAATGAGACACATTCAATGATTTCGCATACACATGAGGAGAACCGTAGTAAGTATTTTTAAATTTTTAGACATTTTAGGATATAAAATTTTTCTTTTAAATCATATTTTGCACCTACCAAAAATTAACTAGTTGTTAGCTTGTTTTTTTTAAAAAAATGTTGTTACCTTGACGCACTTTGCTACGTTGAATTCAAGACAGAAAAGTAATGTAGGCATTGTAGAGAAGTTGCGCAGTGGACGACCTTTCGCTGCCGATGCAAGAATACACAAACGTTTTGAATTTATGACAAATGTTTCGGCATTTGGGGCCTATTTCATGAAAAGTATGTTGTGGGAAGAATCAAGCAAGCTTTTTTTCTTTAGGTGATATATTTCGATCTATGCTCATAGATCAGCGTCAGACAAGTGAATTATAGTTGAAGTAAACAAAAATTCAAGCATGCAAACGAAGTAACATAGCATGACATCAGTGGCAAGAAAAGGTAACGTCTATAGCTAGGAAAGAGAATAACATAGAACAATTGGAACAGATTGTACAGGATTACAATTTACCGGTAGTAGAGCATAAACTGTAATCTGACAGGAAAGTAAAGAAATTTAACAACATTAAATGAAAAGGAAATCACTGAATTGTTCAAGCACTATGACAGTACCAACTTGCGCCTGAGAGAAGCCGATTATATTAGAAAAAACTCAAACCAGAGATAAACAACGGAAGAGCTTCAACAATTCAGTGATTTCCTTTTCATTTAAATTTGTTAACTTTCCTGTCAGATTACAGTTTATACTCTACTACCGGCAAATTGTAATCCTGTACAATCTGTTTCAATTGTTCTATGTTATCTCTTTCCTTTGCCTTTTGTTGCCACTAGTATCAATTCTATGTTAATTCATCTACATTTTTGAATTTTTGTTTACTTCAGCTATAATTCACTTGTCTGACGATGATCTATGAGCATAGATCGAAACATATCACACAAAGAAAAGAAAATAATAATTTTGAACTGAACATCAGCTTACTTGGTTCTTCCCACAACATGCCTACAATGACAAACCAATGCATCTTCACCGTATTTCATAAACTTAAACATTCTGACATGCATCATACTTAGCACTTTCAATAGTGAAACATAGCGCACTGTTTAAATGGCATAATAATTTATTTTCCGACTGAAGAAGCAGTTAAAATCAAGCAGCGATAGAAATTGCCTTCACAAAGATTTCGGATTGATAAAAGCATGATGAATATGTATCAGTTTAATTGATCGACTAAAACAACTGAGGATATTTCTCCGTAATTAAAATCACAGAGCCAATGATCGCAATCAACTTAAAGATTAACTCAAATGGATTCACAACATTATTCAGAGCAAAAGTATAATTTAATTTAGTGAATCACAAAATCATACTTGGAAAATTCAATTAATCCGCGTTTCTGGTTCCTTTTTGTTTTTTTTCAAATAAAATTTTCATTTCGATGCGACATCTCATAGCAGATACAGAGGAAGATGAAGTTGACATTAAAAAGAGTAAATAAAAGATAGCTGAGTTCGTTCAGGTCTCTGCACACTGGGAAACAAGACAAAATATTTGTTGCAAAATACTTGTTGCCTCTCTGTATCGCTGCTCTAAAAAGTTGTAGCCCGAGCTTCACCTGTGACGTCCGCGAATCTTCTGCCTATTTCCATGATCACCGTCAGCGCATCCATTCCCCAGGCACCAAATGTTTCTGCTGCATTTGGACAGAACACGTACGAATGCTGCAGACCTTCATACTTTCTCCGCTTTTTGTCCTCTGCACGAGAAGCTAGCCTCCCCCTTCGATGCTTGCAATTCGTATGCTGCTTGCAGCCAGTAGGGTATCGACACATGCAAAGTTCCAAACAAGCTGCTTACCTCTGCTCCAGGGGGTTAGAATTACACCATCCGGCCTCTTCTCGTCATCACAACAGAGACCTTGCGCCTAACGAATAGCAAGCAGTAACTACGGATCTTCCAATGATATCGCATGTCATGCAGTTCTTCCAGAGTTATAGCGGCAACTCAGACCATACGTGCCAAACTTGCATGTGAAAGGTGCACAAATGTTTGCCCCAAGTCGGAGAGATATCGGAATACATAGCTGATAGTTAGAGGCGTTGAAAGAGTGAAAAAGCACCGCTCCAGGAGAAGAAACAGAGCACGGTGTGCAAGGAGAGGCGGTTTCATTTTAAACATTTCCCACTATATTTCTCCACGGATTCTGATGTATTTTGTATGTAGATTTCGAAAATCAAAGTTTAAAAATCATACCAGAAGACCTTTTCGAGAAAATGACGAAAATTCAAAATGGCGGACAGAGAAACCGAAACTGCATTCTGGGAGTCGATTAAAAAAATTCCCAACTATTTCGGCAACGGTTTCCTAAGTAATTTGACCCGCTCTTTTCAAAAATAATTGTTAGACAATCATACGATCAGCCCTTTTCGAGAAAATGACGAAAATTCAAAATGGCTGAAAGAGAAACCGAAACTGCATTCTGGGAGTCGATTAAAAAAATTCCCAACTATTTCGGCAACGGTTTCCTACAAAGACAGTGGAAGATGTAAAGACTGTAAACTCGTAGAAAATTTGGAAACGGTATATCTATGATGAGTACAAGAATATCCATGGTAGCTCCTATCTTCTAATGTATTAAAATTATCCGATATCTTCGTTGAGGAAAAATAAGTTGTTTCCACAAGCTTAACATACAGAGATAGGAGAGTTTTCAGTCTTTGAATATTACATAGTCTTTGGTTTCCTAAGTAATTTGACCCTCTCTTTTCAAAAATAATTGTTAGAAAATCATACCAAAAACCCTTTTCGAGAAAATGACGAAAATTCAAAATGGCTGAAAGAGAAACCGAAACTGCATTCGGGGACTTCGTTGGTGTACATAATGTATTAATAACAAGTCTTGGAGATTTTGGCAGGATCATAAGAGGCATTGGAAAGGTCATGTTCTAAATCGTCCTATTTTGTGTGAAAAGCAAAATGCATGAATCAGTGGTCTGCATCAGATTGATTTGCAGAGAGAATAATAGCTTATTACATTACACACATGCACTACGATCACAGCACATCAATGACGATCACACGCGTACACGCGCATAGTTATCGTAAACAACTTATCCTCATACATGTGCAACATACATCCTCATACATCTCAATTCAATCATGTCTAATACGGTGATTGTCCTTCATCACACACACACATGCATGCAAAGCTTGTCATAATGACGATCACATGCGCATGCGCGCATGATTGTTGATCGTGTAAACAACATTTCTTTATTCAAGTGCCACTGATCTCGGTCCAAACAGCAAGAATTCATTCAGAATCGCTAAAAGCTATTTGTGTTATCTGCTTTGGTAGTGAGATGGAGATGGTAGTGAACTTGTTTTGAAAACAATACCGCCTCCAGAGTTGCATCTCCTTATAGGATGAGTCTCCAAGTTGTTCAATGTTCTGGAGGAAACTTCACATAGAATTGCAACACAATGGTCAATTTCGTCGCGAGTGCACAAAGATCAATATCATGGCGGTACCTTTACTGGTAATAGTCCTCGTCAACTTTTAAAGAGCGTCGTCAAATTGCGATCAATCGCAACCCTTGAGACATTGCCTATTGTTTCTGCATTCAGAAATCTAGAGCGAATCGTCACAAGCTGTTTTGGAAATTTTCTGGACCAAGACTTTTCTCAGCATATCGTGAATTTTCGCAATAATCTTGATGCATTGAACATTCGTGTTTCTCCAAAACTTCATTGCATTATTCATCATGTGCCAGAGTTCTGCAAGATGACGTCTGAAGGCATGGGAAAGTTCAGCGAGCAAACAAGTGAATCACTCCATGCAGAATTTGACTCATTTTGGTCGAACTATAAGATCAAAAACTTCGAAAATGACTATTATGTCGATCATCTGTTGGCTGCGGTAAGGGCTTGCAACAGACGCCACGTGAATATTTGAGCTTTTTACAAATAAAAGTCACTTTTCGCTAATGATTGCTTTAAGTATATGATGGGTTTTAGCGGCATCATGTTCTATCGGTGGTGATTGAAAAGTGTACCTGATTAGATAGGAAACCGTTGACGAAACACTTGGGAACATTTCTATTCTAACCCCAGAATGCAGTTTCGGTTTCTCTTTCCGCCATTTTGAATTTTCGTCATTTTCTCGAAAAGGGCTAATCGTATGATTTTCTAACAATTATTTTTGAAAAGAGCGGGTCAAATTACTTAGGAAACCGTTGCCGAAATAGTTGGGAATTTTTTAATCGAATCCCAGAATGCAGTTTCGGTTTCTCTGTCCGCCATTTTGAATTTTCGTCATTTTCTCAAAAAGGGCTTTTGGTATGATTTTTAAACTTTGATTTTCGAAATCTACATACAAAAATACATCAGAATCCGTGGAGAAATATAGTGGGAAATGTTTAAAATGAAACCGCCTCTCCTGGCGTGAGAGGAGTCTGCTTTTTGTCTTGAAATTGAATATTGAATTCAGAATCGCATCGAATTGATTCTTTACCAACGGTAGATCCTTTACTTTCTGATATTTACCCCTGTAGGTGCAACATTTCCGGGGAAATTTGATTTCCATGTTTCTACGGCTTCACTAAGATCAGGGCCTAACTGGAAATCGTGGAGGATTTTTGATACCGTCCTAACAACGCCATTAACTGACGCAATGAAAGCCAGTAGAGACAGATTAGGGACTTTCCTCAATGTGAGACCCCCAAACTTCGGCCTGTGTACATGACTCAGCAATTAAGAATCACCTCTAATGATTAATCCACCTGTATAAAATAAAATATATATAATCCACCTGTATGGCCTATAGTTGAAGTAGCCACGGAGATCCGACACTGTGTATGAAGGACAAGCACGGTTATCCACATTGAAAATAATACGACGTCGTGGACATTCGTTGTAATGACAACGTGTATGAAGTTAACTGTACCAATATCTGTACCACATCGAAAATCGAATGTGCCACTTTTTTATTAGTTGGCACCACTAACTTCATATCCACACTATTTCGAACTTTTGATCGACGATTTCTCTGCAACTACTGAATTAGTCGCAGATGACAACTGAATTTATTCCGTCTTTTCACTGCAGGACTTGCTTCGGCACTGGCTATATACTCCAAATTGAATGCCAGCAATTCAAACTGTCAAATCGATTATTAAAAAGTTATCTAGTTCAGAAATCCAAAGATCGGTAATGATAAAATGATATCATCAAACATTTTTGTTCCATCATATTTTCTAATCATAGATTCTTCGCATTTTTTTATTGAAGCAAATTTAGTCTCTTTCGCTTTTTCTATCCATATCCTTTGGAACTGGTTGATTCATGTAGCGAAAAGCAACCGGCTATTGTCTGTCAGTCTGTCTGTCACACAAATTGTCAAACAACTCATTAATAACACTGTCTTGATGTTTTTGAAGTCTTGACTGTAATCTTGATATTTTTATCCTTTTTTCGTAGTTAGATACTGTTGGCCCAACCAGCTGCATATTGTAGGCATATCTGTAATTCGAGTGTATAAAGCTTAAATCAAAACTTGCGATGTCTAATGCATAGGCCATAGGCCCTACCTAACTTTTGATATACAAGAAGCTTTGTATGACTATACTGCTGTCTTCGGTCTTCCATTGTTTGGAATTTAATTGCAATTTCATTGCTAAGAGCAGTAAAAGTAGCATGGTAGCAGGTAGGCTAAATCGAAAAATTCGCATAACTAGATCTATTTACGGTGTAGGCCTACGTATATTTCACTAAAAAAGGTATTTTTTCATTATAAAAAATAAAATGATATCATTGCCGATCATAGCAGAAATCAATGAAGAAATCACGACATATTTGACGAATCAAAATATAGTTCCTGATAGAATACCCTGGTTCGGTGGACTCTACGATCGACCTGTATAGTGTCGTCAGGAGGCCTTTCAGAAAAGGAAAAGGCCTCCTCCACATCTTTGCAGCCTCAAGCTAAAACAGTTGGGGCCCAAGCTTTAGCCAATGCCACAATGTTGATATGCCAGTATTTAGATGACGGAATCGACAGCTCTTCAGCAATCAATCCAAATGATTTTTTGACTGTAAATCTTAAATGCATTTTATTTCATCGAACGCAAATGATCTTCAGACTTCGAAAGGAGATTTTATCAAAAAAAGATGTGGAAATCTGGACATGAAAAACTGGAAGATCTGGCACAAGCATCTTGGCGATCCAGTTGTCATCTGCTTGAAAATAGGAATATCCAAGTTTTAGACTTTTCGCCAGAAGTGTTCTCTATCGAGATCGGTCCGAAATAGCGTAATTCCAGTTTATTATTCCAGTTTTCGCGAGAGAGCTTGTAGCTCTCTCAGTAAGTAATGGTGGCATTTAAGGAATCCTATAATGTCTGCCCTCACGCTCCCGAAAAATTCTTGTGATACGCTAAATGAAATAAAAACATTTTCTCATGAATCGAATTATGACACGACACGGTCAAAAAAATTTCGAAGGATCCAGGAAACGGAAGATACCAAAGTGAAACAACTACCCTAGTGGAGAATCTTGTAAATAATTAGGTAATTAAAAGTCATGGACGAATGAATACAAATTAATACTAACTACATAGAGTAACCTACTCCAGTACAGAGTAGGTACTGAAATACGAATAAAGGCTAGTCGACTCAACTTAGGACGGGAAGGGAAATAAATTAAAACTTATAAACGATTTTATTTTACCATTTAAGAACTAAAATGAGAGTTTGTCATGGACCTGACGAGAAGATAACTTAAAAATAACAAATGGTGAAAATAAGAAACCTAAAAAACCAAAATTAAGTTTGCTATGTATGGAGTCATCAGGGAGGAACCATGTGGCTGCATGAAGCAAGGTTTCGGTCCCTAACCTCCACTATACCAATATTACTCCTAGAGGTCCTGTATGAAAAGGAGAACAGATAAGACTGCCAAGCCCAAGAGATTTCCTCCATCGATCTTACCTCATATCCCGGAGTCATTGAAATTTGATGATAATTCAGATCTTCGAAATATATTTCCACTCTGACAAAGTTATTTCTGAAATCAAACAACGACACAATTTCATAATTGCAAGGTAAACTAGGCAACTTATTCCGCCAAAAATATGAAAATTATGTCATGCCATGGTCAGGGAATCTTATATCTTAACCATCAATATTTGATGATATTGCCATTCGTATGATTGAAATGAATGCGAGTTGAGCAAATTCGCCCGGTCCGGTTCCCACTCCGATCACATTTGCGCCTTTAATATGTTTCAAACTGGAAGTCCAATTCTAATGAACTTTGGTCAGCAACTAAATAATTATCTTCATCTTACATAGTTAAGATTTTGCCAATCGGTTGAGTTTGTCAGTATAAATAGACTTCAGTATTTTGGATGAATATCCTGATTAGATAAGCTTGATTGTCAATCCCGATGACAGCGACATGTCGATCGAGTGCTACAGCTTTCTATCCTGGAATATGTCGACAAATATATTCAAACGAATTTCCGACCGACACCATTAAAGCTGAATTACTTCCCAAAGATGTTTTACTCACCTTACATAGTTACTAAAAGCACCTTCTGAATGAAATTTCGACATGGCCTTCATTATAGCTTGATTCCTGTCGATTATGCTCATGATAAACGGATTCTGAAAAGCAAATACATTTCAACACAATATGCTTGATTCACCAGATCATTTCAATAATATTGTATACGAGAACCGTCATCAATATTCCAGATGGTTTAGACAATCTCTTGATTTTTATGATGCTCTGAACAACCTGTTCTCATCTGATGCAGCTTAGTTGTTGGTTTCATTTATCAAGTTAATTTCTCAGAAGTCAAAATTAGCGCCGTTGGTCTTGATAACAATCCGTTCACAATAGAGGAAAGCCCTCTCTACTCCATCAAGACGTACATTTTCTACTCCATCATTTGTACACTCTAGAAACAAAGGACATTTCTAACACTCTCGGTAGACTAATTCTTTACTAAATAATATTTGTAAGTAATAATCTTTGCTACCTTTTACTTGTCGTTAATGCTTGTCAAATGCATGAAATATTTCATAAAGAACTCTACATCAGACAGGAGACACATAGGCTCAGCCAAAGGAGCATAAGTCGCTAGCACTAAGACGCAAACATTAGAATGACAGCACACTATGATTATAATGAGGGTTTCGCATAGCGCAAGCCGTACGGTATAATTATATGGGAGGCTTATTCATGAGACATTATTCATGATTATTACAATACGCCACGGCAAACTTATGAAGACATATTGTTCAAAAGGCTCATGGTTGATCGCTGATAGCATGGTGCAAATCACAACTGAATGTTGATGAAACTACCAATTCATTTCAACTTATTTCCCGGCTTCTCCAGGCATAGTGATTTATTATATGCAGTTGCACAGTATATAGCAAATAGCTCAAGAAGTTTGCATTGGTTTTTATTGGCATGCTGTGGTCACTCACAATGTAACTGAACCGAATGTGATGATTGATGAGCACCGCACCCTCGGACTTGTTGTCTGATGAGATTATCGTTCTCAGTAGTCTTACTCGGTGCTTCTAATGAGACTAGTGCTCCTTAATTCCGACTATAGTCATGATGAAAATTGAACAAGTCTCTTTGATTGATTACGAACTTTATTTAATAAGTCGCTAGAATTATTGAATGCAATGTTTTTTTGAACAACAAAGAAGCAACATCACACGATCCACTCAGTAGAGTACATCGTGTACACAATGCTTTGACGCCAAGTGTTAGATTTTATCTGCATTTTCAGATAGGATGTTTATATTTGAAAGTTTTTGTAATGAACATTAATGATATTTTCAACTACAAGAAAGTTGTAGAACAGCAGAGTCATTTTCTTATCAAAGCAGTCGGATCTCTTGCCCTTGGAAATTCAGTGAATCAAATTATCATTTATTCTTTCTTCCCCATACTTTGTGAATTTAATGCTATTAGTCTAGAAATTGATTTTAAAGCATAAATTGAAATGAAAAAAGTTAGCATTCAGTATTAGATTTTTTAATGCCAACGTGTGCATCAGTTTAGAATCAATGACAAAAATAGCGAACTGAATTCAATTGTGATGGTGAGGAAACTGTTCAGCAGCCGAAAAAATTAGCTCGACTGCTGTAGATGTTTAGATTCACTAGAGAATACAATTCTGTTGCGATTTACTATAGAAATTCTGTCTATAGAACGATTACTATTCCAAAATCTTATATTTCTATTATTTCGATTGTAATTGTGATTATATAATGCGTTTAAATAGCGCTAACCGTCCGTATTGCTACATTGACCGCTGAACAGTATACCCACCTTGTGAAGATAAATTCTTCATTTATGTCTGCTGGAAGGTGGGCAGGCCTCCCTACAACTGACATTCTCACGCAGCAATCCTTCATACCATAGATTTCTTCTACATGTACAAATCATGATGGACCTCCAATATGATAAAAAATCATAGCTTCTTAGAAAGTAGTACCAGTGATCATTTCAAAAATCAAAGCATTCAATTCAAGTCATGACAACTGGAATGATTGTCTTCTCCTTATTGAATCATAGATATTAGATCAAGGAGGTGACATCCCACTAAAAAGGGCAAATCAATCGTAAACAAAGACAACATTGTATATCGTCTGTGATAGAAACATATCATATGTGGTTCTATCACAGAATGAATGTCATTTTTTGGAAGATAAGAGTTGCAAACTGGAAACCCGCGTGCATCACAATACTAAAACCCTAACTTGCTGTCGATCATTTCGTGAAGAAAAAGACTGATTTTTGGAATTTTAGTTTTAGCCGTTTTTACCAGTTTTTGCCAGTTTTTGCTGGGTTTTACCGGGTTTTTACCACTTAGTGGCAAAAACCAGTTTTAGCCGGCAAAAAACCAACCCTGGTTAAAATGCTTTCTGATGGATTAATCAACGTTGTTGTATGTTCCTTGCAATGAATATGAAAATGCCGCGCTGTAAACCGTAGACCGACAATTATCCTACAAAATTACTGACAGAATCAACCGACGATTGTCCCCTCCAATATCCTGCGATATCCGACGAATTTGTAGGGTCTCCACCGACCGAATTCTGTAGGTTTCTGTCGGTCATCATTTTATTCATATTATAATTTTCCTACATTGTTCCTTCTTCTCGAGAACGAAGTTAGCATAAAGTAAAAAATTCTTCAGTGGTATAGTTCTCTTCGAAATTTCTTTATTGACAAGCTTTCGGGTGATCCACCCTTCCTCAGGCACGACAAGTTGAGAGTGAACAAGACAAGCTGGAAAACATGCACAATCACTGTTAAACACAAATTACTTAAAAACACACCACTCTACTGACGCCTAGGTCACAATTAAGCCACGCTACTGTCCACTACACTCCATCAACAAACTAAAACGCATTAGGATACTACTGGCTACAGAACAATAAAAGTAAATACATAAAACACGAAATGCTTAAGTACAGAACGAAGCAGTCACCGATAGAGAGACTTCCACACGCGGTCCACTGCAACTCCACAGTCTCGGTTGAACGTGTCGTTGCTGAGGATATGAAAACCTTCTTTTATCCTCCTCCGTCTCCAGTTCACTTCAATTCCTATGACCTCGAATGACAACAAATTGCAGTGGACCGCGTGTGGAAGTCTCTCTATCGGTGACTACTTCGTTCTGTACTTAAGCATTTCGTGTTTTATGTATTTACTTTTATTGTTCTGTAGCCAGTAGTATCCTAATGCGTTTAAGTTTGTTGATAGAGTGTAGTGGACAGTAGCGTGGCTTAATTGTGACCTTGGCGTCAGTAGAGTGGCGTGTTTTTAAGTAATTTGTGTTTAACAGTGATTGTGCATGTTTGCCAGCTTGTCTTGTTCACTCTCAACTTGTCGTGCCTGAGGAAGGGTAGATCACCCGAAAGCTTGCCAATAAAGAAATTTCATAGAGAACTATACCACTGAAGAATTTTTTACTTTATATAATTTTCCTAATAGTTTGTGAAGAAAATTGTTGAATATTGATTGATTTTTTTCGATTAGTGACAAAACCATGATTTATTTTGACATAATTTAATTAATTACCTACATTTTTGATAAAATTTAAGCTATAATTCATTGTTATTCATTTTGTCGCTTTTTGTCAGCTATTGTAGGTGTACAGTGGCAGTCATCCTACAAGAACTAACAATGATCGACAAAATAGATTTTGTAGGATAAATGTCTGTCAATTGTCAGTCAGCGGTTTACAGTGCGGACAGTGATGTCGATTTGTGCACAGTTATAGAAGCCTTCTCTTTCTTAAATAATACGCATGATTCAACTTGCACTGTATTTTCAAACTGATTTTGATATCTTAGAAAGCTTGTGTCACTTACAACTTGTACTTCTGACGGCCATTGTGATTGCGACATCTTCAAATTGTAATATGTTGATCTGAAAGAATAAACCGGTCTATTAAATATAAAGACAACGCAAACACATCATGCATTTCATTGTTTTCACTGAAATTTATCTAAATTTTGCAATTTTTTTATTGTTTTACACATTCATCTTATTCTAATTTCCAACACAAAAAGATAGCAATGCCAAGTACAAGATAAGGATGCAAAACACTAATAGACAAAAGACAAAAGGTTAAAAAAATAAAAAATTAAAGTAAAAACAGAAGTGCTCTCGCGTTCGATCTCCTGACAGTCACTGCGAGGCGCTCAAATATCATGGGCAACGTGCTATTGGTCTTCAGACCGGATTTCATGGACAGTCTCACCGAAACTCGCGACAAACCCATATGTTGATGCAGCAATGGGAGCACAATGCCATCCCTATTCAAGGGAACTCAATTTTTGTTAAATCAATTGCAAACCCGATGCCACCAAACCGTCATGGAGATTATACTAAGTTACCAAAGTGTCTTAGGATCTCTTGAACAGGTAGGCTACATCAAGCTTTCCTTAAGCTTTGCGTTCTTCTTGCAGTTTGCTTTAAATCTTCATTTCATTTTATTGAATAATGCATGTAGAAACTTTTTCTAGCAATCTTATAACTTGATCGCTTTCTTTTAATTGTAAATGACAAGTTTTGTACTCTTTGTGGTAATGTATAAGTTGCATAGCAGTCTGTTGTATAGCGACAAATTATTCATCAAGAAGCATAGTAAATTAGTGTGGTCTTATGGTCGTGAAAATTTAAAGCCATCATCGGTAACAAATTTTTTGAAGAGATGAATAAAATGCGGCTAGAGCAAGGTTTTTTAAAAGAAGATAGAAAAGCAGTATTTAAAACCTTTGACACAATGCACCAGCAAAATGCATGTGTGAAAGCCGGACATATGCCATCATATTCATTAGTTTGCTTTCACATTTCGTGTGCATGTCATTATTGATTAAAGTAATAAGTAATATTAGAAACTATTTTGATTTTTAGAGACAAAAACCATTTTTACCTTAATCCTATAAGTACATGTATGTGACTGATTGTGCTTAATGAATTATTTATTTACTTGTTCGGATCATCTGTGTTGCACTATTGGTCATGTACGTAGATTGGTACTTATTGACTACAGGGCTTCGTTCAAAATTGCAGAAGCAGAAAATACCGTAGCTCATTTGAATTTGTCCACAACATTATTTATCATCAAGAGTTTGTTTACTCTGCTGGCTGGACATGACATCAAAAGGTTCAAAATGCAGCTGATAACCCTCTCATATTTGCATTCATTTGAAAGCTGGTTACGGAAGAAAGTTCATCACAATTATGAAAATATATATTTCTCTTATTAAGAGTTTTGTTGCAGATCTCCATGATTGAGTGCAAATTTATGGCTTAGCTGTCATCGAGATGTCGTTTGATTGCCGTCTAGCTTGGTCTGTGTAGTGTCGCGCATCAGAGTTGTCTCGTCGGTATGAATGATTGAGATCGTCAACTTGGAAAAGGTACAAACCTTAATATCATTTTGCAGCGAAATTATCCGTACAATAGCTTTTCACAAAGCTTTGCTATTGAAATTACGAATTCCAGCTGTATCGTCAGCAGCTACTTCAAATTTTAGCATTATATTCGGTAACAGTCTCAAAATGTTACATAATTTCATGGGCACTTTAACACAGCAAGTGACTCCTACATTTTATGAATTAATGAACTTCAGTAACACTTACACGCATTCCTCGAGGCATCCATTACCATTTTCCGAACTGCAATATTTACCAGTTTGTCTTGCCGCCATCTCCATGCACGCACGAATATTGGAGTCACTCATATTACACATATCGCGAACCAATGGAATCGCAGTGTTGTTTCCTTTTGGAAGATATGGATTTGTGCAGTTGCATTCTTGAATAGTCAAATTCTGAGAACATGTTTTGAAACATGCCTGTGATTCAGAAAAATCGGTCAGGGGATACATGATCGGTGAAATGACATGAAAATTATGTAATATAAATTGATAAAAAATGCTCATCACTATTTCATGAAGCACATGAAAAGCCAGACGACGCTATTTTCATTCATCATATTGCGCACTCGTCGCGTGTGCAGACTACATTTAGGGATTTAATGGAGTGGTGGCCCTCATTGAAAGAAGTTTGTCATCTTAAAAAGATATTTTCATTTGCTTAAATGCTTGTCGCACCATAAAAGACACTAAATCTGCTCTTGACGTAGCGGTTAAAAGGGTATGCATATAATTTTAAATTTTTCACTACTGGTGATCACTACTTCAGTAGTGCTGTAATGCATATAGATAGAAAAGAATAGTTATCCTCTAAAATTCTTTATATCATGAAATAAATGAATGATAATAATAAATGAATATTTGATGGCAAGATGATGTCAAAGAAAAGCTAATGCATATACGAGTATATTGCTCACTGTTCCTGTAAAACGTCAATTACACTTATCGAAAACCGCCCAAGATGACATGGTTTAGAAAAGTTATCTAGAATAAGTACGGAAGTTTCTTTGATCATTTTGGTGAATAGTTTGTTCGCAAACATGGCTTTACTGCGTGTCCAAAATGTAGAATAACACAATGTCAGTTTATTCATGTTAAAAGGTACTATTGAAAAAATTGAAACATATTTGATTGCTGCAGCCCGTAGTTAGGTTCATATGATCATAAAACGCACACTACTCTGTGCTATGGATTTCTCTGTGATATGACACAATGAAATGTACTTTTAACGATCGAATGCATATTGAGATGAGGATCAGGTCATCGCACAAGCTGACTCAGTAAAATTGCAAGGACACTGTTTGTGTGCTATCTCTCTCTCTCTCTCTGATCAATAGCATGTGGTTGTAGAACATGCATTCTGATTGGCTGTTCTATTAAAAACACATTTTGTGCGCTATCGTGCTCACTGACACAGACATCGAAACCAATTAGCATATAGTGCGCTTTTTATCCATCTTATTTAGCCACTATAATTCGTTTTTCTATGAATGGCCTTCTTACTGTCTTGGTGTATTGTTTTGAATGTGCGGCATTTGCTACCATCGACCAAAAAGGCGCAGGATGACCAAGGCCTGCTGGAGCTTTTGAGATACTAAGCCTAATTTGCTTCACTGCTTCAATCACCCATGACGCGTGCACTGTACGTCATTCGCTCATAACCGAAGCTCCCCAGATGCTGAGCGAACAATAGGAAAACATCATAGCAATGATGTGCACGGATGTCATGGGTAGTTGCGGCAGTGTTGTCTGATGCTGGTAGAACACTTGCACAAGTGTCCGCATGACGTCATCGGGTCTCAAGAGGTCAATTTGTGTATTTTTTACTTTTTGACCAAAGCGATAGATGTAATTTCGACGAAACTTTGAGGAACTTGAAATTATCTCCCAACTACTGTTAATTACAGGGTGCGGCAGAAAAACCAAGTGTTTTTAATTTCGCTGTATCTCATTACATTTAGAAATAAAATAGAAATAACTGATGTCAATGTGTTCTTTAGGTCATAGCATTTACGTTTTTGTCCACATTGGACCACAATTTATTATTTTTTGTAGCAGTTTTTTTAACTTAATAATTATAGTCATTTTCTCCTTTTATGCACTTAATGAAACGATGTTACAGTAAGAACCTAAGTGCTTTGAAAACAAAAGCTTTTAACACATTCACTTTATTATGTATAGTGATCAAGATTCAATCGATATCTTGAATGTCAATAAACGTTAGAAATTAACAGTTTTAAAACAGTTCACGCAAACTTGAAGAACCATTAACAGCAACAAGTCTGAGAGAATGACTGATTGGACTTTAGAACATCGCATCTTTGTGTACGACACTTTCGTAAAATGCAATGAATCTGTGACCACTGTCCAGCGTGAGTTCCGCCGCTACTTCAATATCAATAGAAATGATTCAGTGCCTTCTCGGGACACCATTTTAAGATGGGTGAATAATCTTCGTACGCAAGGATCGCTTTTGAAGAAAACACCACCAGGGCGAATGCGTGAAGTGCGGACTCAACAGAATATTGACAGAGTCAGAGAAGCGGTGGAGCGAAGTCCGGACCGGTCAGTTAGAAGGCAAGCGGTTGCAATGGGAATCAGTGATCGAACGATGAGACGAATTTTGCATGAAGATCTTAACTTTCATCCATACAAAATAGCGATAGCAAACGAACTGATCACGAATGATTATCCCCAACGATTGAAGTTTGCACAGGATGCTTGCTCTCTATGAAAATGAGGATTTGAAGATCGCGATGAGTGACGAAGCACACTTCCACTTTAATGGCTCTAACAATAAGCAAAACTGCAGATACTGGTCATCGGAGAATCCCCGGCTTACTCATGAAACACCTTTACACAGCCCCAAGGTGACCGTATGGTGTGCAGTTGGAAGATTAGGCATCATCGGACCTTACTTCTTTGAAGAAGGAGGAGTTACGGTAACCGTGACATCTGAGCGTTACGTTAATATGGTGAAAACGTTTCTCATCCCGGAGCTGAGAAGACGCCGTCTCAATCGTCGATCTCTCTGGTTTCAACAAGATGGCGCAACAGCACATACTGCTACAAAAACAATTAGTGTTCTTTGTGAGCTGTTCCCAAATCGACTCATTTCCAAATCTGGTGACATTGTATGGCCACCTCGCTCGCCTGATTTATCGATTTGTGATTTCTTTCTTTGGGGTTGGCTTAAGTCCTTAGTTTATAAGGACAAACCCCGCACTCTCGACGAATTGAAGAATTCAATAAGGAATCAAATCGCATCAGTCGGTGTCAATATGCTTGAGCGAGTCGAAACTAACTTTCAAGAGCGTCTTCGTTGTTGCGTTAAAGAGAACGGTCATCACATGAGTGATGTTATTTTCCATTCGTAATTTTGATGTTATTTCTGCTTGTCATGATATTTGTATTTTCAAAAAATGAATATTATGTTAAAAGCTTTTGTTTTCAAAACACTTAGGTTTTTTCTCCGATATAATTTCATTAAGTGCATGAAAGAGCTATCTATAATTTTAAGTTAAAAAATCTACTTCTAAAAATATGAAATTGATGTCCAATATGGACAAAAACGTAAATGCTATGATCTAAAGAACATGTATACATAAGTTATTTCTATTTTGTTCCAATATGTACTGAAATATAGCGTAATTAAAAACACTTGGTTTTTCTGCCGCACCCTGTATATACATTCCACTATTCAAATGCTGCTTGAACATGTCAGCACGGTCTGATTGTAATTTATCCTTCACAAGCTTGAACAAAATATAGTAAAATCAACATAAAATTTGGTTTTATGCGATTCCGTGATCGTGAAATCTCAAAATAGACGAAAATTATGGTGTTGATTACAGCATTATCGACCGACAGCGGGCGATTACCACAATACCTCTTTTTTCTTCTTCTTGTCAGCCATTCAGGCCACTGCTGACCGACAGCCTCCCCAATCTACGCCATCTGATTCGGTCTTGAGCTAGGCGCATCCAGGTCGCTTCCTTGGTAATCGCTTCGATATCATCCCTCTATCTTCGCCTCTGATGTCCACGTTTTCTCTTGCCATGTCTTGGGATCCATTCTGTGCATTTCTTAGCCCATCGGTTGTTTGACATTCTGGCTAGGTGTCCAGCCCACGACAACTTCAAGGAATGTATCTTTCTTGTGATGTCACAGACTGATTTTTGCCCATATGTTTTCGTTTCTCCATCTGTCTCTTCTCGTGATACCAAGTGTAGATCTTTTCATATTTCTTTGAGCTACGGCTAAGATATCAATCTGTTTCTTCGTGAAGGACCAGGTCAGCGCACCATACGTCATGGCAGACAATATGATTCCATCCATAATTTTTATTTTTATTTTTTTTGTTCAGGTGGTTGCCTGCTATCGAGGAGACCTTTATTCCGGTTCTTAATGATGTTCATGTACTGTATAGCTTGAACGAATGGCATGGAAGACTAATGGGACGGTAGTTACTGACTTCAGTCTTGTCACCTTTCTTCTACAACAGGACAATTATAGCATTTCTCCAGCAGTCTGGAACTAGTTCAATGCTTTGAGTTTTATTCAAGATTTGATAGAAAATGTTGACTATTTCTTCTCCTCCAGCTTTAAGTACTACTCCTGCAATCCCATCATCGCCTGAAGTTTTATTGTTACTCATTCGCCTGATAGCTTCTCTTATCTCACTTCTAGTGATTGAAGGTGTAAGATTACTATCATCTCTTCTCAATAAATACTGCGGATCTTCATGGCTACAACACCTCTAATAGAACGCTAATTCCATAAAAACACCACCAATAGGTATGTGTCATCAGAAAAGTTCTCTGTATTCCTTTATAGAAACTAAATGCAAGATGCTTTTCATATGAAACAAAGATGTTTTAGATTACATGGGCTATGCAGAATAACTACAATCACTGTCATCGCATTACTTCCAGTGCGATAAAGCCATCAACTCCGTCCTTCGATCCATGTTTGTCCAATGCAGCGCATTGATGCTAGCCTACCAGAAAATTATAGGGTCTGTATGTGATTTACCAATTAAAATCATTCAATCGCTGTTTATTTCCACGAATACCGTCATGTATGACGAATAAATGACGCGCTATATAGTGGATTCTGTCGTATCCGCCTTCCCCCTTCTCTATTGTAGGCCGATATGTATTGACCTAGCGATAATCTGTATTGTTTTCTTTCATGATCTATATAGTACAATACAATTACATATACACAATGTAGTGACGCTGTGTGTCTTGATTAACAGCTACCAGGTGAAAATATTAAGCAAATGTTCGCTGGCAAATATTAAAAATTTGCTTCGTCTTAAAAATATTTATAACGTCTTAATTAAGTTTTCACCATAATATAAGACTATGATTTATTGCAAAATCTTTTTGCGAAATCATAGATTGCAATAAAAACAAAATATCAAATGATACTGATGCAATTCTTCAATCTTTTTAGACAATATTTTTTGACAAAAATGGAACTCCTCTAATAGACCACCAGCTAAGCAAAGGGTTCAATAAATAGACCGCCATGGCGCTCTAGTGATTTTGTGGTGTGTTCAGGGCAAAGCAGGAAGATATATATTTTGTCTCTTCTCCGTTTCTACAGTAGCAAATTGACAAGAGAGAGAGAGAGAGAGAGAGAGAGTAAAGCTAATTAATATAAGTGTGAAGCTGTAGCAAGTTTAAGCGCATTAATAAATGTAAAAATTCATACACACGAAATTAAGGCTTGTGTTTTCGAAATATGTGAGTAACTTGCCTGCTGAGTATAGTTTAAAAGTGGCATTTGCTTGATTGTATCCATGTATGCGTTTAGATGCTTAGCCTCTTGGTGAGAGTAATTCATACATTTTCCATGAGGAGCGCCTGTCTTGAACAACATTTGCTGAAAAAAAGAAAAATAACATTTTATTTGCGGACATGAATTCAGTCTTCGGACTTTGGTAGTAGCACTTTCTGCTTTGAGCAATTAGGGAAGGAGGGATTCACAAGCTACATTGCAAACCAGTCAAACGGGATCTCAAAAATTCATCAGACTCGACATTGTCTTTAACACACGCTATTGAGTGCTCAAAAGTAAGTCAGTAGCATAGTAGGTAATATCATGTTATCGAAGTTTGTGGAGGACATAAGATAATGCATGATTCAGATAGTGTATAATTCAGACTTCAGAGGTGATCATAAAAGGACTCTCATGCCTTCCAATCGTTTCACGCAACGTGTAAAACATCATTCGAGATCTTGCATTCTCAGCTTGAAAATGAGCTATGATAGACTTGCAGCCTCTATATCATTTTCTGAGGAGTGCTCAAAATATGAAAATCGCACAATTTTCAATAAGAAAACATGTGAGTATGATAATTAATCAGGCACCAGGAGAACGAGCATTTTCTGAGCTCTCTTTTGACATACTGGTCAACAAAATCGGCGAACTTATAAGAAATTAGCAATATCGTGAAGTTATTACAAAAGTATGACTCTTTTGACTGAAAAAGTTATATTCTCACTGTTTTTTATCAAAGATGTTCATGTTTGATTTTTTCAGAATCCTTGCGATGTAAGGAATACGAATATGTAAGCTTATTAAAAAGCTTATTGCAAATGTTATCCACAAACTTCTTCAATATTTTTTCTCATTGCCACAAAGGTGTACACGGAACATGTTCTTTTTGTACGCAAAGATCTGGAGTATCGCGTTTAATGCACACTCGTTGTCAGATTTAGCCCTTTGCGCACGGTTATTATTGAAATGAAACAGTATAAAATTTCCGACTCCTCATATGATCCAATCACAGAGATAAATCACTTTGTCTCGTTGTTTGGTCTACAGATTACATTTTTTAATAATGATGGTCACGCCAAGTACTAGTCCCGAGGGCAGAAAGATCAATTTTCCATTGAACGCAATGCAAATTCAAGACTGAATTCTGACGAACTAAATCTTTTACACCGCATTGAACGTATACAGTCAGTCAATTTAGATCGTGAGGGGTCGAAAGATGTCAAAAATATTTTCATTTTGATGAATTTATCAAGGAGAAACATTTAGTCAAAGATAGGTACTGTTCACTTGGCAGATGTTCACTCTCCAATGTGATAACGACAGCTCATCACAACGACGTGTGTTCCCTAATACAACCAACTTTCCGTACGCATTGCGGGCGCTTGGCCAATCACGTAAGCTAAAAGGAGACATATCTCTCCACCTCTCTCTCTAATATTTCATACAATGGCTGAGATAGAATCATGTCACATGTAGGATAACCGCGACAGCCGAATCCATCTCTGTAGATCCAATAATGTTGAATTTCAATGCAAAGACTACTAAATTTATGAATTGAATATTTTTATCACAAAGCATATAAACTCTTAGATCATTATATAAATATATACTCTCTAACAAAAAAACTACCAGGTAGATTTTTGAAATTTTTACAATGTTGAAGGCGTTCAATTTGACTTCAGGTACATGTCTGCATTCATGCAGTCTTAACAAGCATTGTGAGGTAGGTCGTGGTGAATACAACTCACAAGACGCCTCGTAGCAATAGCCTTTTGTTAATTGATTTAATTGATTTTCTATTGGAAAGCATTAATATAGAATATCATATATCTAGAATATATATAGAATACATATATATGGACATGTGCCTTTAAGTCAAATTGAACGCTTTCAACATTGTACAAATTTCGAAAATCTATCTGGTAGGTTTCTTTTGTTAGAGTATATATATATATATATATATATATAATGTAAAAAGAGATATACAAAAATGGCAAATAATATATCAAAAAAATAGCCCAAAGAAGACAATCAAAACTCAAGATTTTATCCCGACCGGTTTACGTCCTATCATAGGACTCTTCAAGGGATTAATGCATATATTTTTTGAAATTATAGCACAAGTTCATATACATAGATGTCAAAGTTACATTAAAATAATCGTCTATAGGATATCTTCCGGTCATAAAATGCAGGTTTGTTAGTAAAATTAAGGTAATTGTAGTTGTTATAATAATTATGTCCATTATAAGGATCATTATTCCTATTTGAAGTTCTACAATTATTTTCATTATGATTCATAAGTTCATTTTCCTCATTATATTGTTGAACCCTCCAATTATAGTTAACATTCCTGCAATTTCTGTTTGAGTTATCGTTTCTTTTAGTTACGTTATTATGTTTCTTATTATACATGCATCTGTTGTGAAAGTTTGAAGAATGCAATTGTTTATATACACTTTTGCTTTCACTATTAATTGATATCATGTGTCTCTCTGAATTAAAAAATGATCTCTTCTTCTGCCAAATTACTTTGCTTGTTTGTTCTTCTCCTTCTACCATTTCTCTCCATCGATGTTTTCGGCGGTCTCCTTCCTCACTGTTATAATGTGCATTATAAAAGTCTGATATTTCATCATCTAATTCTTTCACCACTTTGTTCTTAATATCGGCTACCAGTTTTAGTCTCTTTATTTCATATTCACAGTTCTTTAAGCACATTTATTTTCTTAGTTCTTTTTCTTGTGTAGAATGCTGAGAGACGGGATTTTTAAATAGTTTCTTTGGAATCTTTACGTTTTCACTATTCAAAGCTTTTTCATAGATTTCCGCGATAGAATTGTTTTTCAGGGCGTCGGAAAAAGCGAATTTTCGCTGGTTCATCTTTTTCTTCCAATCTTACTTTGGAGTTTCAATTCTCGTTAACTTATGTATATATATATATATATATATCATGATGATGATGATCATAGCATACATCACATAATGTCTCGACTGCCGAACTCGTTGTCCAACTAATTTTGTCGACAAAATTGGCATGGACATGTGTAGCCTACTTGTGAGTTATCTCCCGCCCTCTAAGTTTTGAAATTAATCTTAAATCTGCAAAAATGAATCGATCGTCACCAAACTTAAAGTGAACGTGCTTAAGCGTATTTTCTACCCACAAACAAAAATTTATGCAAATCGGACAAGCACTTTTGTATTTGAGACGATAACGTGAAGTGTAGCGATGTCAGCAGCTTGATTTGCCTTCGTCTGTTCGACGCAATATTTTTGCTCGTGTGTGCATTGTTCTCTCTCCCTCTTCTTCTCATTCACTGCTATTTGAAATCTTCCCACAATCACTGCATTGCCACACCTCTTTTAATTTAAAAATGTTACTGTAAGGGATGTGGCCTGGTCATCATCACTTTATCACTTTACGAGTTGTAGGGAAATGACTTTGTCGACCTCAAGTACTTTCCGCTCCGACGATGAGGTCAGGCGAAGTCAGATCAAGTGGCAGACATGGCTGCACTTCAAGTTATCGTCCCTAATTCAAAAAGTACTCGTCCGATTTGCACAGATTTTGGTGTGTGGGTAGAAAATATCCTCACTTACGTGTACGTAAAGTTTTGTCACGATTGATTCATTTCTACGGATTGTAGACAAATTTGAAAACGTGGGGAGATAACCCATACGTACCTGGACGTGTTGGTATAGGTCTAGTGAACGCTGACGGGATTTTCACCAATGAAAGCTGTCGATTTGTTAGTGGACATCTGACAATGTTTGTACCGGCCAAATGAAGTAGAGATTCAACGACAAGAAGTTGACAATCGCTCTAGTTTTTCAATCTCATCAAATTCGTCTTCCCAATCTCTGCAACAGATGTAAAACTATTTTTTGGCCAAGCAAATGTCTTACGATAACAATGGAGATTAGACACCACTTGGTGGACTCTGTTCGTTTCATTTATCTTGATGCTTTAGTCCTCAATTACTGTTGGCTTGTGGATTTCAATTCGTTCTCCATGCTTTGTATGACGTTGCTTTGGCAAGGTTCCTGCTAAATGTGCCGAGTGACTGCATTCTACAGATCACGTGCTTTTTATGAAAATGCAAACCCCCGGCTCACGATATTCGACTGCAGTTGCTTTCTGGCACAGGAATATAATTCAAGGATGAGCCAAAGTCGTGCGGTGATCGTCTGCCGTCGCAAAGGGTTAAATACAATTTTGACGTGTGATGCATTTTAGAGGCATTGTGCATAAACCGTGATACTTCAAATCTTTGTTTACAAAAATAATATGTTCTGTGTTACGTTCAGCTATGGTAGGAGACATTTGCAGCAATTATTACTGTGCTACCCATCATGATGCTACTGGAAGACACCATTAGCACCAGCACATTTGTAGTGAATTTATCAAGCAATCGCATATCCATACTTTTTGCAAAACATTAACATTTTGCTAATGAAGATTTGCACGGCACAGGGAGTACTGGAATCAACAATCTGAGATCTTTTTGTTACATGATTATAGTGTTTTCTAGTAAATTTATCCATTTTGCTTTCATAGTCAGATTTTTGATTTCTGCAGTCTTTGCAATATAGACCATATTAGAGACATTTGAGAAATTGTCCACTTTGCGATTTTATCTCATTATGATGAAGTGCATCATTGAAGAGTTTGCATGATTATCTTCGAAAGCTTCCGTGCGTCCTCAGCAGCCATCGTGGAGCCAGTACTCTTATTCAAAATCGCTTTGAATCCGACACTTTCGCATAAGTGGTACCTGAGATTAAAATTCATCATTGGTTCAAGATGAACATAATGATGCGCAACTGTGGTCGATTTCAAAAATTGTCCTGACTGCATCCTATTCACATTTTCTCTTTTTCCTAGATCTGTTTCTAGTCAGCTGACTCCATTGATATAAAGTCATTTGGAATATTTTTTAGCTTGAATTCCCATGAGTTTGACAATCAATTAAATCAATTGCGCATCTTTGAGTGTCTCTTACCAGCTTCTATGCATCCGCTTGATGATCGACAAATGGCGAAATAAGCATTAATACACCAATTAAGTGATGCATCCATTTCACGCTCACAAACATAGCCTGCTAACTATCATGGATTAATTCCATAACTAAAGCATCTCTGATAATGAATATTCAATTGTGTGCGAATTATATTATTCAGTTTTTTCTAGCTATAACACAGGGTAAATTCAACTCTTTTGTAATTCAATTGGCAATCTAAGAAAAACAATTATTTGTGTTAGCAATAATGTGTCAAAGTTGTTCAGTGCTTAGCCTAGCCATCTTTTCGCCTAGTGGTCGAGTCCTGAAAAAGTCATCTGAAGTCGGCAGGAAGAGTGTTCGGTAGGCCGGTTCCAACCCTGGTATCCGGGCTAGTTGGACAGTAGTGAGGCTTCATTTTTGTTGGCATCTATAGTCCATCTGTAAAATAAGTTAACAGGACAGCCTGCTTGTTTATCTGCAATAATGACATTGGTTGCCATGACATTTTCATTTTCAACAGCAAATCGGGCAAGCTACCGACTACGAGGAATATCACATTTCTGTCTATTCTGAAAATTGTCTGCCTCAAAAGGAGAATAATAATCTTGATTGACTAAATGAATGTTAGATCCATAGAGCAACTCAACATTAATTAAAACCCCAATGTGTTCACAATTTCGATTTTGTTAACTGAACTCGAGTTGAGACCCAGTGCCAATTGTGAGATAACCAAATTTTTACTTTTTTGGAGAAATGTACATAGATTTGACTGATCCTGGTAGCAACACAGAAGGATTAACCCTCAGAGACATGAGGGGGTCCAGTGGACCCCGGAGCCATATTTTCTATTTTACTTTTTGTGCTGAGGATATATCATGCCCATGTAGAATCATGATTTTTGACAGTGATTCTGCATCTGGTATTTCATTTCAATTGATTGAATCAGTAGAAGTATGGTAGATAGGACAAGGGGGTCCACTGGATCCCTCCTCAGGTCTCAGAGGTTGTAGAAATTCCAATAACAAAATTTTTGTTATCAGATGAAAAATGATTTTGTACTTGTCCACAATGGTGCATAATGAGTGAAAATCATTTATTAAATGTTTGCATCATGCTGGTGCATGTGCCTTATGTTAAAAGATCGCAAAATGTGAATATTTTGTCTTCGCACATGATCGTGCATGACTGGTTATGAACAAATCAGCATGAATGTTCAAAGTGGAAAATATCATTATATTCATAGTTCAACAATCAAACAAGACTGTTGGGAAAGTTTTGACAACAGTAATTCATGAGTTTGAGACTTCCACAGATGTTTTGCAGGTCTCAAATGCAGCAATTATGGATCTGTTGAGGCCTACTTCCGATTGGTATGAATGAATTTGAAAAATTGGCCAAATGTGAGGGTTATGCTGCTTGGAATAAATCAATTTCATTAAAGTCAACTATCCGAGGCTGCATGACAACAGCAAACATCGTAAAACCGACTCTTAGTACAGCTGATACTGTAAGTGCTAAATGCCGCTGAATTACAAAAACACCACATTTTCGCATGTGTTTACTGAGAAGGCCTAAAGACACTCAAAAGATTAGTTATATCGACTTGCTGCACGCAAACATCATTGTTTTACTTAAAATCAACTTTCCTAATGCTTTGATATCGATTTAGGCAGGTAAACTAAGAATTTGTGAAAGGGTGCACTGGACCCTCAAGTCTCAGAGGGTGTGAAAAAGCTCAGGACCCGGGTCACAAGAACGTCATAAGAATGTCACGCATTTTGATGAAACTTGTAATAAACTTTTAAAATCCTACTAGGAAAACTTTGAAGTTCGTACAAGTTAAATGAAAAGTCGAAACGCCAATCGGAATTGAATCATTGGCTAGCATTTTTTTCATTTACAAAAGAAATGACTGGAGATTTTCATCGCATTCTCCAGTATAGTTGCTAATAAGAATTCTTATTTAATTTTACGAATCAACTTTAAAGTAATTCGACGATAACTTTAATGACATAATGTTCACTTGACTTCAAAGTTGCATACATACTTAACTTCATAAAGTTTAGTTCTCGTCTTAATTTCAGTATAGTTTTGAAGCAACTTCAAAGTAACATTAAAATAGTTAGTACGTTTAAAGAACTTTGAAGCACTTTGAATAATTGTCAAGTTTTGACAACCCGGGAGGGTTGATGGTATTTCATAAATCCTCCGTATCATGTCAACCTTTGTTAAATTGACAATTTGATGGGTTATTATTATTTAATGTTTAGCCTTTACTTTTATGAATGTTAGATTACTATGTCATTAATTGTACTAAACTCGGAAGAACCTTGATCTATAAACAAAAGGAATTTTGCGATGTTTGACCTTCTGAAACTTTCATGACGGCTGGAGAGCATGAGAATTGTCGTTATACTGACGGTTGGTGACAATCTACAAATTAAAGATAAGAATCTCGTGCACGAATTTAGGAAGAAAACGTCAGTAATTCTCACATCTGGAATGAAATCCTATTAACTTAATTCATTTTGACCTATCGGTTTGCGTGTAACGTTTTAATTGCTTATTCGGCTACTTATTTCGATACTAACTAAGCTGACTAAGCATATCTCATTACAAACAGATAGCTTCAGGGTTCTAAACAGGAATTATTTGGTGCATTACCTTTTTAGTGTCTCTATATATTACAAAACTTTTATGGCAACGTCTAAAACTCTGCTTTATGTTCTGTTATCCAGGCGATAATTGGTAATCACCATAATTATCATGCATGAACAGAAGTCCATAGAGTAGGCATATTAGGTAGAGTAGCAACTTAGCATTTATCAAATCCCCGATGTGTGTACAGCTTCGATTTCATTCAATGAACATAAGTCGAGACCAGATCGAAACCCAGTACCACCTGTGACATATGCAGTTTTTTACACCTTTCGCGAAATGTTCACGAATTTCTCTGATCATGATATCAATGCAGAATAGAGAATAGCATTCCACAAATCCTCCATGTCATGACAATTTGCTAAATTAGCAATTCGATGGGTTAACATTACTAAAAGCTGAGCTTTATTATAATGAGATTATTTTCTTCAGCGTGATTATAGATCACAAAGTACCTGCCATTGAAAGAACAATGCATCATAATCATAACAACTCGTCATAACTAACTTTAAAAGATCTAAATGAGTCCACATTACTTACTATTACTACTCAGATTCAAGAAATGACGCCAATTGTGAATCATAAAATCGTGCCGATGAAAATTGAATTGAAGACATGACAAGAAGCTCTTAACTTCTCCTTGAAGACTTGCAGCGACTTATTATACAGTAATGCAGTTCATGAAATTTCCCATATCATCAGCCTATGTCCGCTTAATTAGGATGGTTGTTAGGAAACATTCATTCCTTTTGATATCCAACTTCTTTCATACTACTTATAAAGGGACTTCATGTCGATAGTATATAAATTTGGAAAAATTTAACATAAATAAAACGCTCAAATAATTTTTTGGACCACATGAACGTAATCTCCGTAAAAAATGAATCTTTTCATATAAGAATGTTCACTGTATACAGACACTTTGTTGAGTCGACACTCTACCTATATATGGGCTACTTACTCTGTGCAGAAGTCTGCAATAAAATTTATCAATATTCTCATCCAACAAAGTTATATGTATTTTTATGTAATTCTCTGAAATAAAAGTCAAAATAAAAAATTCAAATGGGTGATAAACATATAATTGTGATTACTTTGATTGATGACACCGGTCAACTGCAATTAATTCATTGCTGACATCTAACAACTGTAATTCTTAAATTTTGATCACCGCTTCCGACTGTCACCGACGTTTGCTATCAAGACAATCACCTCGGTTTTGGAGAATTTATGCATTGCCTGAATTCCAGAGTGCTGTGTTGCATTTTGTCTCGAAAACGAAACCCAAATCAAAGAGGTTGTGAAACTCAACTTTGACTCAGAACCATAAAGGTAGAATATAGGTAGGTATGTAGTAGTATAGTATGTAAATAGTGTATGTGTACATATATACTATGTAATATATATATATATATATATATATATATATATATATATATATATATATATATATATATATATATATATACGTAGTAGTATAGTATATTTAGACAAGTAACCTGGCAATTGATAAATTTTATCAAATCTCAACAGATGTAACCACCACGAGACATGTTTCGGCCTGTTGGGCCTCATCAGTCGTGGGTAGGTTTGAACCAGGGACGTTGGAGCTAGAGAACGTGCAAGCATCCTCTAGCAGTGCCTTCCTGGCTAATTCACACTCTCAACAGATGGTCCGGTGGCCTTGTGGTTAGAGGGTATGCTTGCACGTCCTCTAGCTCCAACGTCGCTGGTTCAAACCTACCCACGACTGATGAGGCCCAACAGGCCGAAACATGTCTCGTGGTGGTTACATCTGTTGAGATTTGATAAAATTTATCAATTGCCAGGTTACTTGTCTAAACATGTAATGAGTAGCGCCTCAATCTCGTATGCGGTATTAAGTGATTGCAGAAAGCAGTCCGCCCTCCACGTGCCTGCGTTAAAGCAGTGCCTTCCTGGCTAATTCACGCTCTCAACAGATGGTCCGGTGGCCTTGTGGTTAGAGGGTATGCTTGCACGTCCTCTAGCTCCAACGTCGCTGGTTCAAACCTACCCACGACTGATGAGGCCCAACAGGCCGAAACATGCCTCGTGGTGGTTACATCTGTTGAGATTTGATAAAATAGTATAGTATACTATGTACTAAATAGTATGTAGTATAGTATGTACACTCTAACCATAGTATGTAGGTAGAGTGTCGACTCAAAAAAAGTATCTGAATGCAGTGAAAATTTTACATGAAAAGATTCAGTTTTTGCGGAGATTACGTTCCCGTGGTCCAAAAAATTATTTGAGCAGTTTTAGAAAAGTCAAAATTTTGCCAATTTAAATACTACCGAGATGACTCCCCGTTGTAAGTAGAATAAAGCAAGTTGGATATCAAAAGGAATGAATATTTGCTAATAAGCATCCTAACTAAGCGAAATTAATCACATTTGCAAGGGAATTTCATGAGCCGCATTAGAATGAAAGTCTTCATGAAAAAGATCCAATTTTGCTTTCTTGGCTGAAAATTCAAGTTTTTGATTCAATTTTCACCGGCATAATTTTGTGATTCACTAAATTCATGTTTCACTTCTTGAATCTGAATGGTGATGTGGACCCATTTATATCTTTCAGTTGACTGAAATCATTGTCCTTGATTCTCTTATTTAGCTCTACCAGTGGCAGGTTACCTGTGATATGATCTCGCTTAACAAGATTCTCTAGAGGTTCTACATGAAAACAATAGGGTCATTAAGCTGCTAATTTAGCAAACATTACCTCTCCAAGGCTGTCATGACACGGACGATCTGTCAAATACCATCATTCCTTCTGCATTACAATCATGATCACTCAATTCCGTTGTAATTTCTGCAAAACTGCAAAAATTTGCATATCTCACATTTGGAAACAATTTACCACCTGCATCCTCCTCGAGTTCATTTAATAAAATCGAGAATGTATACACATTGGGGATTTAATAAATGCGGAGTTACCACTCTACCTAATATATCTACTCTATGGTGTTTACAATGTTAACTTACAGTGTACACATAGATATCATTCTAGAAATTGTTCAAATCACTGTCATTGAGTGCACCGCATAGAAGTTAAATCACTGTTATAAAAAATGAAGCTGAAATCAATTTTTGAATGATCGCACATTACCTTCCTAATTCCGATTTGTGTTAAAGTTCCTGGGAGAAGACTGACGCCAAAATCCTCTGGAAGGGGAACTTCAGATGCATCGTGGATCTGCAGACGTATTCCAGCATTAATTGTTAAATCTGGGACATATGAGCTCTGATCGACGAAGAAGGATAAGCCCAGCATATTTGTGACACCAGATAAGTCTGTTGTTTCCGTCCGATTTACATTGAATATATAGCAATTCCCGTAATATGGATTAAAGATCCTCGTGAACATTCTGCAAAATGAAAATTAATCGATTATGTTGGTTCTCTTTTTTGCATGTAACAGACTTTTTGATTTGGCATTTACTCTCCTTTAAACCGGTAGTTGGTTTTTATTTCTTAATGTGTCAGGCGCCACATGTAATAAATCAGTAGAAACAGCTGGGTAAAAAATTTGCTAGGTTAAATTATGAATCAAAGAATAAAAAGAACAATTTTCTACGACCCCGCAGTTGTATGTATAGGGAATATGCAACCACATGGTCGTAGAAAACTGTTTTTAGGGAATGTGCAACCACACGGTCGTAGAAAATTGTTTTTTTCAATTCTTAGATAGATGAATCCCGACGGATGGCAACAAAGGATCTTATGTAAATTATGAATATTTAGATAAGTTCCATGTAGACGGGCAACGATTGGATTAAATTCTTTGGAGTGTTCAATATCGGCTGCATTCTTTAGCTTTAATTATGTATACTAGAAGGCTGCTGAAAGTGCTTGTTTCAAGTCCTTGGGCCCGTGGAATTCCTATGGGCTGATAAACAGTTAATTTTGTGGAGTGTGATGGACCTGTGAATAAAAAAACTCATTTTATAGACGATTAAGGATGAAAAGTCATTCTCTTTGACTTAAAAATGAAATCTCAAAAGCAATAATGGCTTCTCACGAATGTACTCACGAAGGAATGCAATACTTTCCACCATAAGAGCATTCAACTATGAGATCTTCGTAACTGTATCCCATTTGTATCTGCTTTTCTTCAGACCTGGCGAAAAATGAGTCAATGAAGTTGTATTTCTTTTCGGTTTGTGGTGGAACATTTTTCCGATCAATGGATCCCCATCCGAAGTCAGATTCTGACTTGCCATCCATTTCGCCGAATTTCTTCCTCATATTTGACAGAGAGTTTTTCTCAGACTGAAATCAAAACATAATGATGACAACACTTGAAATTGCTTCAGTGCCTGCTTATGAACGTGACACGTGGAAAAATTAAAAGATGCAGTTATTCATCTTAGATTCGTCGCCCTAATTTCATCTTCACCTGCAAGTTGGGAATCCCCTACCCCTCCCGTCAAGAGGTACACTGTTCATAGCGGATGGTGGATTTCATTTTATTGATTCATATTGTCCATGGTATTACAGACAGGGCTGTAAAATCTATGTATGAAAATTACGCTGGTGGAAAATGAAGATGGCAGAAACAAGACGCCAAATCATTTATTTGCCTCTTCAAGCTGACAACGGGTGCTGACAATTGTTTAATTGTTGTTAAATATAACCAAAAAGAGGCAAATTTCTACGGGCACTAGACGCTTTATTTGATTCGTGCGAGCTTTCGGCCATCCGCCTTAATCATGCACATAAAGTGATGGTAAGTAAAGAAGATCGCAAACAGAATTTACACTAAAATCAATAAATCAGTAAAGACAGATACTGAACGTCAAACGTCAAAAGAGCAAAGCAAGCATACTACTAAAAAGAAAAATAGTAGGGTAAAGAAATAATAAAAAAAAAGCTGCACATTTTTACAATTGTTCATCAGTTTGGAAGAGTCTATGCTGTTTATATATAAAGATTCAAGTATGGACCTCTTTTGATAGTTCTTTATGCCGGAATGAATGATTTTCCACTTGACTGTCGGCTGAGTACCTGGATGTTTTGTAATAAAATGCTCCCGAACAGCAGAATCAGAGGAATTTAAAAACAAATGCTCGTTAAGACGAGACTTGATGAGACGTTTAGTTTGTCCAATGTAAATTTCACCACATAAATTACAATTAATTTGATATATGACGCATTTTGAGAAGCACATATTGCGTTTATCAGACATGGGGTAGAATTTGCAATTACCTCACACTGCAACTTCTCTTTAGGAGGATGAAAAATTCGCTTCAATGATTGTCCACCGTAAAACCATGGGTTCACCAAGTCTTCGATTCCTAATCTTTTCAAGAACGAAGTGTAGTGTCTTTTAGTGACTTCATCAACGTATGGACACTTGATGTAGGCTCTAATAGTATCTGGAGGCTTGTTGAGGTGATCAGACTTTCTTCGATTGTATAGTCTGAAAGAGGAGTCAACAAAGCGTTTAGGATATCCGTTTCTTGAGAATTTTTCCTTTATCAAATTAAAAGAGTACACTTTGTTCTCTTGTGTGGTAGATCTGTAGTCAGCTCGTCTAATCTCACCGAGAACAATGCCCCTTTTGCTTGATAAAGGACAGTTTGAGTTCCAGTGTAAAATAGCTCCACTATGAATCGGCTTGCTGAACAGTCTGGATTGGAAACAACAACCATCGAAATATATGTCGCAATCAAGAAATGTAAGAAAACCATCAGTATTAGGCAATTCCAAAGTAAATGCAATACATGGATTCAAATTATTGATAAATGAAAGTATTTCTTGGTTGGAAATATCTGCTGCCCAATCACAAAATACATCATCAATGTAGCGCCGCCATAGTATCTCTGCACCAAACTTTTCGCGCATGTCAAATTCAAGATAATCCATGTAAATAATAGCAAGTTGAGGTGCGACAGGATTCCACATTGCTTTATTTTGCTTGTATTGAGTACCATCAATAATGGTGCGATCACAGGTCAAGGCCATTTTCACTAGTTGAATAGCATCATTCACGGATACAGTACTGAAAAAATGATCATTTTGGCGATATTTCTCAAGAAAAGTTCGCAAGTCATCAAACATACCAATAGTGATACCACTGGTATCAAGGGGTATTGATCCGTATAAGTTAGTGACGTCAAACGATGCAAAACCACTAATTTGAAATGGGAAATTATTGCGGTCAGACAGCCATAATATGAAATCATCTGTACTCGATATATGTGAAGTCACATACTTGATCAGCTTTTGGAGATGATTTGACAATAATCTTGAAAGTTTGGTGGAGGGTCCGTCGAAGGCTGCAGTTATGGGGCGTCCTTTGAGATCTCCATCTTTATGATCCTTTGGTAAGATATATGGCGCATTGGGCTTAGGGTCACTGCATTTCGATGTCATAAGTTCATCCATAACATCGACAGACTCACTATATTTGTTCGCAATCGTGGTCAATTGCTTATTAAATTTCAATTGTGCTGTTGTAGGCTTAATTTCTTTTTCGACAGACAAATTACCAGTGTCAAGAGTAGCCTCTTTGAGCAGAGTTTGGCAAACAGGCTTATCGAGAGCTATAATGAAGATTGCTAAATCATTTATTGTTTAATTGTTCTCAAGATGAGCTTGCTTTTATAGGAACATAAGTTTTTTAAGTCACCAGTTTTAAACATTTGTCATCACAAAACAAATGAATCAAATTTAAATAGGATTATTTGTATGAATTAAGCATGTGCAAGTTATGTGCTTCATCATTACAGGTCTGCTCAGTAATCAAAATATGGTTGAAGTAGGGCTCATTCGTCTGCCCATCGATTCATTCGCTTACTAGCACTCTGTCGTGAGTTGAGTCATAGGGATAAGTTTAATTATGAAATTTTGCGCTCTACCTCTCTCCAAAATGTTTGATTGCGAGACGCCCCTGATAATCGGGACACCCGTTATTCATGTGCAATGTACATGCACGTTCGCAGGTGAAATTTACGCTTATATTTCGTGGTTTTCGCATGTTATCATTAAAAGAGTTTCAATTGATTTCCACATTCCAACCATTTGACATTTCACTTATTATACTAATCAATGAAATTAAATAAAGGGGCGATCTAAATGAATAACACATGTAATTCTCGAATTACAATGTCATGTTGAATTTCAATGAATGCCTGCAACAAATGTTCAAAATGACCGCCATTATTCTTTTGCAAGCAAAGGAAATGATCAATGAGGGAATCATGAACCGACTGCAACGTTGAAGAAGAAATTGAACTAACCGCAGAATTGATCCTTTCTTTCAGATGACTGACATCTGTAATTGTGTCTTGATATACAGAATCTTTAATGGCACCCACAAGAAAAAATCACATGGGCTGATATCTGGTGAACGTGGTGGTCATTTGTTATCAAAATGAAGGCCGATTAGTCTGTTGTGGAACTGCCCCTGTTAAGTTTTGCAAGAGTTCAAGGAAGTATGTGGAATAGCACCATCTTGTTGAAAGACGGTAAAAGCAACAAGGATTCTTCGACGGATACCAGACTGTATTAGCAGCACGACGTTTCGCAGTCTCCTGCTTGATCACATGCATAAATGACCAGAAAATCAAGATAGGAAGTACATGAATAACATTCATCACTTAATTGTCAAGAATCAAGACCATTATTGTCATTAACTTTACGAAGCATGTCTCTATACTACTAATGTCTGAAATAAGTAAAACATGAGAAATTATAAAACTGTACATAGAGTTAAGATAGATTCAATCGTCTATCTAAGCTCATCTATAAGACCAAAAAAATTATTTAAGACATTTAGACACGAAATTAGATAAGATAATAAAATCAAACATGCACAATTCTTCTACCTATACAACCATTCATCAGAGGCTCCATGCATTCAGATATGCAAATAGCCTCTAAAGACAAACGCTTGTTCCAATTTCTTATGTTATGATAAAGAACTTCCCACGTTACATTACATGCAGATGAGTCTGGATGTTCTTCCTCGTAGTGTATTCTCACTGCAGAAGGAGAGCCAACTCTGATATGTTCCCGGATTCTTGATTGGATTGTCCTAGACGTCTCATCGATGTATACATGGTTACATATATTGCATATTATTTTGTACACGACGAATTTATTCAAGCAGCGATTCGGTTTCTTTGAGATAGCACAGGTATCACAAGAAGTGTCACATAAGTTACTTTCCTTTGGGCTGTTGAGAAATCTCTTCATAGGAGGCCCGCAATCAAACCGTATTCGAACCTTGTGTGAGAGACCTGTCCTTTTCAGTAACGATAATGATTGCCTCTTGTGTTTTTCTCCCAGATAAGGAACACGCAGAAACACAGGCTTTTCCGTATTCTCAATTCTGTTATGGGTGTTTATCTGGAGAACTGTGCAGCAATGCTTACACGGAATGGCGAGCCTAGTGAAGTGACCAACGAGCTGTCTGGAGGACTTGTGAATTTGTGCAAACAATTCTTGGAACCTTCAGATAGACATTTAAGAAGTACATCTAATTCTGTGCTGAAGGAGCTTCAACAAGTTCAGAAGGACACTGTGATCATACAATCTGACAAAACAGCGAGACTTGTGGCTATGGATCGTGAAAATTACAAAGATATGTTCAACGATTGCATGATTGGATCAAGGAATTTTGTTAAGATTCGTGATGTAAAGCCGACTACAAGACAAGCCTCATTCAATAAAGAGTTGACAAACATTGCCAATAAATACAAAGATAACCAGAAGAATGTCTATGACTGGTTTATGCAATGCAGATATTCAGAGCCATTGACCAGTGCGGCCTATGCTCTTCCCAAAGACCATAAACCTGGTAACATGTGGAAGACCTATTGTCGCCGCCATTGATGGACCTGGTTCGAAACTGGCCAAAGCAATATCGAAGCATCTTACAAATCTATTACCCGCAGTCACTGCGCATCTCAAAGACTCTATATCTTTTGTGAATTGGATCAAATCAGTGGAATTACGTGACATTGGTGGATTTGCTACGATGGATGTATCCAACCTATACGGGAACATTCCTAAAGAGGATAATGAAACAACGATGGGAGTTTTCAGCTGTCTGAGAGAATTCCTTTCATTACATTCTCATATGGATGATCTATTGGTTCAAATGGACATTGAGGACATTGTTAGAGTTATCAAATTAGCTTTGGATAATGATTATGTGAGAATAGAGGGGCAAGTTTTTCGCCAGGTGAATGGACTATCAATGGGCAATTCTGTGGCCCCATCCATCGCTATCATTTATATGCACTCTGTGGAAACCAGAATATTACAAGAATTACCAGCAACGGTCCTTTGGAAACGTTACATCGATGATGTGTTCATTGTATGGCCTACCGAAGTGTCTGCTGATCATATACTTAGACTGGCTAACTCCTGTAATGAGAAGATTCAATTCAGTATGGAATTTCCCATGAATGATGCACTGCCCTTCCTTGATTGTGAGGTTTATCGCGATGGTTTGAATTTCCAAACGAGGCTATATTTCAAATATATCCATAGTGGTGCCATCTGTCATTGGAAATCCTACGGTCCTCAATCGGAGAAAAGGTCCATAGTTCTTGGAGAACTACATAGAGCGGTATCAAGATCCACCAACGATGTCAATGAAAATGATTCTATACGCAAAGTATTAGATCGTTTCAGGTCCAATGGATACCCAGATAATTTCCTCAAGAGAGTTTTGGCTTCCTTCAACAACAGAAACACCCATGACAGAATTGAGAATACGGAAAAGCCTGTGTTTCTGCGTGTTCCTTATCTGGGAAAAAAACACAAGAGGCAATCATTATCGTTACTGAAAAGGACAGGTCTCTCACACAAGGTTCGAATACGGTTTGATTGCGGGCCTCCTATGAAGAGATTTCTCAACAGCCCAAAGGAAAGTAACTTATGTGACACTTCTTGTGATACCTGTGCTATCTCAAAGAAACCGAATCGCTGCTTGAATAAATTCGTCGTGTACAAAATAATATGCAATATATGTAACCATGTATACATCGATGAGACGTCTAGGACAATCCAATCAAGAATCCGGGAACATATCAGAGTTGGCTCTCCTTCTGCAGTGAGAATACACTACGAGGAAGAACATCCAGACTCATCTGCATGTAATGTAACGTGGGAAGTTCTTTATCATAACATAAGAAATTGGAACAAGCGTTTGTCTTTAGAGGCTATTTGCATATCTGAATGCATGGAGCCTCTGATGAATGGTTGTATAGGTAGAAGAATTGTGCATGTTTGATTTTATTATCTTATCTAATTTCGTGTCTAAATGTCTTAAATAATTTTTTTGGTCTTATAGATGAGCTTAGATAGACGATTGAATCTATCTTAACTCTATGTACAGTTTTATAATTTCTCATGTTTTACTTATTTCAGACATTAGTAGTATAGAGACATGCTTCGTAAATTTAATGACAATAATGGTCTTGATTCTTGACAATTAAGTGATGAATGTTATTCATGTACTTCCTATCTTGATTTTCTGGTCATTTATGCATGTGATCAAGCAGGAGACTGCGAAACGTCGTGCTGCTAATACAGTCTGGTATCCGTCGAAGAATCCTTGTTGCTTTTACTAACTTGTTGTCCGGATACGGGAAATCACTTGAACTTACCTATTGTTGAAAGACGGTGTTACTAAATTTTCTCATCTTTTTTCAGTTCTGGAGCAACATGATTCAAAATCATATTGCAGTAATTTGTTTGGATTACATTTTTTTCGAAGAGGAAGATTGGGAGAAGGAATTTAGCCGTAAAACCTGTCCAAAGTCCAAACCGTTACTTTTGGTGAATTCAACGGCAAATTAATTGAATTGGATTGGTGGGCGGTGACGATCCCCAAACAATGCTGTTGAGCATATCTACATGACCATGTAAATGACATACGCATTCATCGGTCCAGAGGACATTTCGTGAAAATTCTTCATCCTCACCAACTTTCAGTAGAAACCAATCTGCAAATTCCTTTCGAGCAACCTCGTCGCGTGTATACAATTGATGTACAGTTCGTAATTTGTATGGATACAGTTGAAGACGATGTCGTAAGATCCCGTGAACTGACGTCTGCGATATTCCCATAGTTTCAGCAATTTGACGTGTTGAAGATAATTGCAGCTTTGAAGCATATTTTGTTGAGTTAAGAACATCTTTAACTTCTTCCACCATATCGCCGTCATAAGAAGGGCGACCGGTTCTTGGTAGATCGAAGACTGACCCAGTTGTCTCAAATCTATCAACAGTTCGTATCACGATTGACTCATTGAATGGCTTATTGTGTAACTTTTTAAATGTTTGGAACTTGCGTACAACTTCTTTTGGACTTCTGTTGTTTTCGTAATATAACTGAATTATAAGGATTCCATCTTCCGTCGACAAGCGTAACATTTCATCAATTTAACAGAATATCAATGCAGTATCATAAATCCCAATGCATATAGAGCAATGTGATGGCAAATTTCATCAGCATTGTTGCGATGGATCGATTTACTGATCATGTCAAACATTACGTTACTAAAAACTCACCCTGTATATTACCGGCGATCATGTTTTTCACGGCAGTATCGCAATGCTTGAAAATTAATTGCTCGAGAACGTTACTAAAAAGTTTGGGAACCACTGGTTTAAATGCTTAAACTAATCAATCGACAAATCACCCAAAAGTATCAAATAGCAAGTAAATGATAAGGAGCACAAACATGCAGCTCGCGCAATGAAGTGATCAAAAGTAGCACTCACGGACTTGGAGTCGAGATGTGGCATATTCTTGGCGAACATATTATATTTCACGGGATTGATGTTGCAGAAGGTGATAGCCGGCATATTTGTTGGTGTGTTCATCTTCACTTCTTGATTTGCATGCGTTGGATAGCTGTAGAACTTTTTAACCAAATCTACGACTTGATACACCATAAATCCTGAAAAATTATTTAATTGTCACTTAATTTCTGGCGGCGATGACCAGTAATAGGCATTTATTTGTTTTGTTCAAAATCAAAATTTCAATAAATAAGAACATGATCCTTCCATTTAACTGAATGGTCAAACGAACCCACCGAATAACAATTTCCTGTCATTATTTTCACGCGAGATCCTTCGGTCTACTGCGCGCGACCACCATTAAATAGTGAAGCAAATCATGCGGATTGAGTGGGTATCTCAAGATCTCTGGATACCTAGAAGGACCTTACATCTAGTGACAATCAATCAGTTGCAGAAGTACTAAATACATAGAAATAAGTCCCACTCATGAAGAATTTTCATTGTGATCAGGTAGTTCGTCTTACGATTCATACGAAGAGAAAGCTTATCAAAGAAGCAGGTAAAGTGTTTCATCCACAGAATTAGATTGTTTAATCGTATCACTTTGCTAGAAGTGCAAACTGATTCAAACAGATGGTACATGCAGGAACTTAATAAGTGGGCAAAAAGAAATTATTAATACCTTGCAAAGATAGGAAAAATAGTCGTGCGTCGCTTGCGGATTGCTCTGAATTCCTTCAAAATGCTCCGATCGCCACGACTCCTTCAGATTCGAAGAATTCAGATCATTGCGCAAAAGTTTTCTCGATAATGTTGGGTCCTCCGATCATTTTAAAAAAAGTTAGCAGGCGCATGAAAAAACGTTCACAAACTTCTCTGTAGAACTCGACATCGTCTGTGTCTCTTTGCTGTGTGATCCAGTTGATAACAATTACTGAAACTTTGCACAATTTGGCGTGTTTAATGTTGTACTGGCTGCTCATTGTTCGATTGCTGTGGTATTTAGTCAGCAGATTGTGCCATTTCATTAACGTTACATGTTCCGATTTTTCCCTTCTAGTCAAACGGAAGAAGAGACAACCTGTCTAATTCTGTGGTTTCATCAAAATACAACAGCTGATATTTCACAGCCACACAACCACTTTCTCTGGAAAACGACAGTGAGTAGAACTTGATGGTCGCCAGACGTCATGCATTAAGACCATGGAGATCATAGAAATAGATTGTTTATCTGAAGTTGACTAGAATGGAAATTGACTCAAGATCGCGGCACTGCCGGGGGAACTAAGTTGGGGCATGAATGACCAATGAAAAGCTTTGATTTACACATGTGACTGATTCTAACCCAATGATATAGCCGTTGACAAGTGTATCTAAGTGAAAATGCGTGCGATTTATGTGCCACTATTGTGTATTGCATGAAGCTTAACTTCCGTTCTAGAGGTTTTATTGTTGTCGATTTCTATGATGGAGATGAAAGACACGCTAGACGTTATAGGAACAGATAAAAGAGGCAAAATTAAAGAGATATAATGAAAATACATAAGTAACAACTTGTGTAGTCCTATTATCTTTCGTGTGTTATATCGCTATGGCCTTCAGCACTGTCGTCTGGAGACTGATAAGTTCTGCTCACAGCATAGAAATAGATTGTTTATCTGAAGTTGACTAGAATGGAAATCGACTCAAGGTCGCGACACATCCGGGGGAACAACGTTGGGGCATGAAGAACCAATGAAAAGCTTATAATTGTACATGTGACTGATTCTAACCCAAAGGTACAGTTGTTGACAAGTGTATGTAATTGAATATGCGTGCAATTTTCGTGCCATTATTGTCTATTGCATGAAGCTTTACTTTCATCAATTTCTCAATTTCATTCTCAGTATCTGAGAAATTCTCAGTATCAATTTCATCAAATACAGACAGAGAATGGCCTAAACACAGTACCAGTGCATGACCCGGCTACTATACAGCCAAGGGGCCTATGGCAGCTAAAATTTTGCTCATGTTTGGCTTTGGTGTGGAATGAAATTCTCATTTGCTTGATTCACTCCACTCGTTATGAAGACCATAATGTAAGATAAAACACATTTAGGCATATAGCATCTAGTAATTGATGCTTAATAATTAATAAATTATAAATAAATTGATAAATAAGTAATATCAAGTAATGAGTAATAAACCATTTTCAAAAGCCGATTTCTTCTACTCGGATAACACTCTGAACCGCATTGAAAACATTGCTTATTTCTTAAAAAATCTCTTGAAATCTTAAATTTAAGTGTAAACATAGATATCTTATGCAACTATAAGCATTGAATTTGATAAAGACATTTCATTATTCATATCATAGGAATCAGACAAGGTATGGTATCCACCCTGTATAACTTTTCAAAAAGTATTTCTCTGTTCATCATAAATGATTCGAATCTGACTAACTTAATTCTGACAAACACTTATTCTAAAATTATTCCGTCCATTTCCGCGTTGGAGGCTGATGCTGAGACGTTGCATCGCAGACCTCAGGATATTGGAAGCGGAGCAAGGATGCTTGGGTTTCGCATGTTTCTTCGCTCCAGCCACCTAAAACCTCAGCCGCCAGGGGTATAAAGGTAACATATAGTAAGTAGATATCAATTATCCTAAAATCAAAAATGAATGGGAAATACGATGAATAAAGGCCAATTAACGAAATTTTGCATGGTCTCACCAGATTCCATGAACGCTTTGTGAAAACTGCAAAAGTCGCATACAATTGCCTCAACGTTGACTCCGTACCCTCAAAAATTTGCTACCAACAGACAGTGGAAATCAACGTGGCCTCTAAACCTCGCACGATGCCCAGAGCATCCCCAAGTTGAGTTTGAAAAGAGTTTGAAAGATGTATTCCTTAAAATAATTCAAGCATGAAAGGCTTTAACATGAAAGTCATGACATTTTTTGAAGCTTCTTCAAATAATACCTGCAGGGCTTGAGAAGTCAGGATAATTTGAAGTGATTATTCGTCTTTCATCTGGTACATGATAGCTTCAATTAAATACCGCACGATTAATTGACGGATTTATAGATTAAGAGACATAATCAATACCCTTGAGTATATCTGCATGTAATTCTATAAATTCAATACTTACCAAAACCTCCCATGAGTAACAAAGTCCAAAAAATTCTTCTGGTCATACTTTTGCTGTTGGCTATATTTGGAAATCCATGCATTCCAGTACCAGACATGAAGGTCATAAACAACCCTGTATGTTTGACATCGTCAATGGGAATATCACCAAGTGAAATAGTACTTTTGGATAAATTTGTCATGGTATACCCTTTATTCTTCATGTTGATGTACGACTATCAATTTCAGTTGACATGAACAAAACACTCGAAGGCAGTAAAACAATATCTCACTGCAACTGTTTTCAAGTCTTTTGGACAATGTAAGTGATGGGAATGCCAATTCATTGAAAGGCAAATCAAACGGATCCTTCCTATGGATCGCCATGGAAATAAATTGCAACCTACCCTAATTAATATGGCAACATTTTGATTGCAAAACCGGAAGTTCATCCAATTTGGATTATCCGCTCATCAATCGATAACGGTTGAGTGCGGCAAACAATTTAAGAGCTTTATTCATTTCATAACTTAAGTAGGCCCTATTTAATTATTTTTCATCGAATAATCATGCGTGATCAAAAGCTGACTTATTTCGCTGCTCTTGTTTGTAAACTCTGCTTCAGTGTAGAAGATATAATTTCTTGGATTATGTAATTACTCACATCAAAACAGAGTTTATTTTTATCTTTTTATTATTCATGTTTCGCATGACAAAATAATCTCTAAGAAATGCTCATTTATTATCGACACCTGAATTATGATGATGGTTTAACGTCACTCATCCCTCATACTGGGAGCTTGGACGGTGCTGAACTCGGTGACATGACACGCTCAATTACATGTTATTCACGCGTAATTCACGCGTAAACTACGCGTAATTACACATGACCCTAAACATCCGTGGCTATGCGGGACATTGCTGCAACATCTGTTATATAAGTTAGCATAATTGTCAGTCCTGTTATATAAATTTTGCGTCTCATGTGTCTGCATGTATCAGAGGCTAAACAATGTGATAGGACCTCAATTTCATCCTCAGGGAAGACAGAACATGCTTAGCGGTTCATCCGTGGTTCAAGCGGCAACGCAGACAACCGTAGACGACGCGCAAACTATAAACGCGTATTCATAAACATTCCCCATGTTTTAACAGCATCAGATCAAGTGATTTCTGACTCTTAGTGCAGCGCGCATGTACACGGGTAGAAGAATAGAATGTCTTTAACCACGGATGTTTGGGATGCTCCATAATTACGCGTGAATTACGCGTGGCATGTCACCTAGTGTGACATAGTCAGACTTTAGTCTGAAGTTTCGTGATCTCTTAGTCCGGATGCCTTCACGACAACTTCCAATGACAATTTTGGAACTCGACCTGTAGACCAAGGGATCGCTATGCCAAGCACTTAACCACCGTGCTATGGAGACAACCTGAATGCTCACACAACGCGCATGCCTAACAAAATGTTGGGATGATGCAATTTTCAAGACTTCTATTATTCTGTGCAACGAAAATAGTGATAAGTCTTAAAAGAGCGGTGAATAACTGCGGGATTGAATGTCCCTGAGAAATTCTGAAAAGCAAAATCAACATTTGTTTTTGTACCGACACATGTATGGAGAATCTGACTCGTCAGAGGTTAGGCCTATCAAAAATTTATTGAATTCCAACTAATTGACATCATTAATTGATTACTCAAGAATTCCAATTTCAATTAATTGACAGCATCAATTTCCTATGTCAATAGATTGATTGACTCAAATTCCTATTACAAAAAACTGTTTGTTCACAAAGAAAGTTCTTTCTAATGTGATTGTCCAGAATTTAAGTCTGCATTAGATTCACATCATTCACGTGCGTGCATGATTCATGATTTTTCTGCCTCCTATAACGACTGTCTCGCGCGGTAGCGTCATAAGGCTATGTGCTTATTGCATATTTTGTCTGCATGAACCAATGATATATTTAAGAAAACGAAATGGACAATGTTTCGCGGATACTGTATCAAAAACATTTACCACTCGACGTTTCGCTTTACAGCTTGATCATGACTGAAGTTGTGACAGAGATTTTAAAGAATGGAAGCGATGCACACTTGAGTGGACGTGGATATGACGCGCTCACATGACGCCGTAAAATTTAAGTATAGAAATAAAAGGCTGCTACTACTGTTGACAAAATAAGTAATAAGAAGATAAGGAAAGAAGTTAAATAGAAGTAAACTGCATTCAATTGGCTTTCAACAAATTGACAGTTTCTTACCGACACAACCATTCATTAAAGGAGATTTAATTTCTGATATGCGTATTTCCTCTAAATATATATTTTCCTACCAATTTTTCTCATTGCAATGCAGTAGCTTCCATGTGATATGATTTTTCACCAGGCTCTCGGGATGATTGTCATTGAAATGTGTGAAAACAGCAAATGATTCTCGCTTAAAATGTTCTTGTAGTCGAGATCGTACTGTTCTATACCTTTTCAACATTAAATTGAGAATATTCCAGATTGAATTGAGAACAGCCAAAATTGAAATGAGAATTGTCAATATCAAAATGGGAATTGGCATCATCTTTCTCAAAAAAAAAAGAAATTGAGATTGTGAGTTTCATAAACGTACTTGTTGTAATGTAATGCTGTGTCGGCACGCATCTGTTAACTTCTTCATTTTTATCTTTTGGTGTACGTGTAGGTGTAAATGTTTTCATTCATTTCATGATTATGACCGTCTGAAGGACGGTCGAAAGCTCGAATAACAATCTTCCGTACTAGTGTGGTTTTTACTTTATTCATAAACGTACTTCTGATAAAAGCTATGAACTACAGTCATGTCGTATCTTCTTAAGAAGTAAAAAGTAAAACCATCGTACTCCGCATGTAGAAAGTGTATATCTATTCGTTTTAGCGTGTACATACTCGAACATGCATTATATTTGCATCATATAAACAAACTTTATGTTCTATATACTTCATAGAGTATATATTTAACAATTAAAGATACCACATCCCACCCCCACAGTAAAAATTATACGGAATTGAGTACAAACGCTCATGACCACGCTTGTATGCTGACAACAGCAAGAATACAGAAACCTTTGCAGAATATACATGTAAGCTTACAGAAAATGTACTTGTAGACGTACTAGGCTACAGGCCTGCAATCAATACATGACTAAGTCATTCAGTCTATCAGGTAATCTTCGGGTACGTTGAGGATATCGATGTAAAGAGCCACTGTCAGGAGAATGAGTCACATCAGCTTGATCATGAATCAGATTATCAGACACACCAGCATCATCCAGAATCGGGAATTCATCATCACTCACAACATAACGATCACCACCAGTACTCATAGGCATATGTTTCAAATTACACTGATTATATACTCTGACATATCCATTCGGCAATTTTACTTGATAAGCCCCTTTTCCAACCGGTTTTACCACCTCAGCAGGATGAGTAAAGAATTTCTCCGTGCGACCTTTTCTACAAAACACTCTATCGCCTGGTTTGTAACGTACCTCCCGCGGAATAAACCTTCTGGAATATTCTGCTTCAATATCACGAGGATGAGTAGAGGGACTGTCCTCCGTTAATGTCATCTCAGACAGTTTAGTACGCATAGTACGACCGAACATCCTTTCATATGGTGTAACACCTGTCACTTCATGAGGAGAACTGCGAAAATCATATAAGGCCTTTTCAATCGCGAGATTTAGAGGAAGATTGTCGTGTGTAATGAGTTTCTGTAGACGCAACTTTAAACTCAAATGGAATCTTTCCAGGACACCATTCGTTTGCGGATGATAATTTGAAGTTTTAATGTGTTCTGTCATAGTACTTTTCAGAAAGTTTTCGAACACTACCGACGTAAGATTTGGCCCGTTGTCGCTTAGCAGCTTGTGTGGGAGACCGAAGCGTGAGAAGAGACCAGTTAAAGCATTGATTATTGATCGAGATGAAGTATCAGACAACACAATAACTTCAGGGAACCTACTGAAATGATCCATGACCGTAAGCAGTGTTTTGCCTTGAAGGAGGTCCGACGGCCCAGTAAGGTCAATTGATATAGTGTGCCAACAAGAAGGACTGTCATTGGCAACAGGAGTGAGCGGCAATCTGTCACTCTTGTTTTGGTAACTCATGCAAGCCTGACACCGTTTCACAAATGCTTCAATATCGGAGGAGTAATTAGTCCAATATCCAAAGTTCCTCACATGCTGTTTCATTTTTGTCATACCAAGATGACCTTCGTGTACTAACTCAAGTACTCTTCCTTGTAATGAATCAGGTACAATGACGAGAGTTCCTTTCAATATGATAAATGTTCGGAAATCAGCAGAGAATTTGACGGAAAGTTCGTTACGAAAATGGTTTAGAACGGTTTTAATGCACGTCGTAAATCTGTATCTTGTTCATAATTCCTCCAGTTGTCATTTATACACGAGCACAGTTGAGTGAGTAATCGATCCTGCGCAGTGGCTTCTGCAATTTCTTTCAAGTTCAGGGGGGAAGCCTTCAAAATAAAGCAAACGCTATATTCGGCATCATCAACCGACTCGTCATGAAGAATGTCTGAATTACAATTCCTGCTCAAAGCATCTGCAAGTACGTTATCATCACCTTTTATAAATGAGTAAGTGACATCAAATTCTTGAATTTTCAAAATCCACCTTTGTAGCCTTAAAGGGAGTGTATCAATGCGATTATTTAACATTGAGAGGATTGGTTTATGGTCTGTCTGAACATCACAGGAATTGCCAAGAATAATCTGACGAAATTTCAATAATCCAAAGACTATACCCAGAAATTCTCTCTCGAGTTGAGAGTATCGTTTCTCAATATTGCTCAACATGCGTGACGAATACGCGACCGGTAAATCGTTCTGTATCAGGACAGCGGCAATCGCTACACCCGAAGCATCTGTCTGTAGGACGCACTTCTCACCTGGTTTGTACCATGCTAATGTAGAAATTCGCGCAATAGAATTCTTCGTATCCACAAACGCTTTCTCCTCGCTTTCCGACCAAGCTAAAGTTTCGGGACTATCCTTTTGCATCTTGATCACAACGGCTGCATAATTTGAGAGAGATTCGGGACGAATTTATGACCCACATATGTCGCTAATCCAAGAAAAGATCGCAATTGCGTTTTTGACACCGGAAGTTTCATTTCATTTATCGACTCCACTTTCTTTGGGGAAGGTCGAACACCATCTTTTGATAATACATGCCCAAGAAATTCTATTTCATTATCACCGAATGAGCATTTTTCAACCTTGAGGCAAACACCATTTTTCGACAACCTTTCTAACACAGAAGAAACTCTCTCGTCATGTTCTTTCCTGGACGACCCGAAAATCAGGATATCGTCAATATACACAATGACACCTACTAGATCCGAGAGCATGTCAAACATGATTTTCTGAAAACATTCAGGTGCAGTTTTGATGCCGAAAGGTAACCTTTTGAATGTATATCGACCGAAAGGAGTACCAAAAGTTAAAAATTTCTGGCTCTCAGGAGATACTTTCAACTGGTAATACGCTGTTTTGCAATCGAGCAGAGAAAACCATTGAGCATTTGTAATAGAGCCTAATAAGTCATCAAGACTAGGAATCGGAAAATGCTGGCGTTTGACGTATTTATTCAGTTCTCTGTAATCACAGCAGATACGCAATTTGTCGTCTTTTTTCTTTACTACTACTATGGGGCTGCACCAAGATGATGGTTCTGTTACTTCAACAATAATATCATTTTTGACCATGTCATCCAGCTCCTGTTTCACTAGAGAATGTAGCGCGAGGGGTAGTCGTCTATTTGGGACTGAGTACGGAACAGCATCATCATCTACATGCAATTTGACAGAAACATCTTTAATCAATCCTGTACCATGAAAAACTTCAGGAAATTTAGACGGAAAATTTACAAAATTCACAGTCTGAACAATTTCATCTAACATTCCAAGTTTCCTACACAGTGATGAGGACAACAAGGGAAACGCATCACTAATTGTCTGTACAACAATAAATTCATCATGTAAAATTTTTCCTTTGTACTCGATTTTGCACAATAGTTTACCAACAACGTGCAATGGGTACGAACCCCACGTATTCAATTTTACCGAAGTTGGCGTTAAACTCACATCAGGAAACAGATGACGCGGTAAAACATTTGCGGCTGCTCCAGTATCAATGACAGCAGCAGTCTCAACATCATTTACAATGACATTTCTTTTCATGTCATTACAAGAAAATGAGCAAATATGAAGAGTAACAGAAAATACACTGGTAAGATCGGAGAACACTCTACACCTTCACTTTGCACATAAGACACTGTAGGCTGGGCAACGCTCCGACACTGACTATGGAAATGACCTACTTTTAAACATTTGGTACACTTCGCCAACCTAGCAGGACATCTGTCCGAATTTGCGAGATGATCAGTACTCCCGCATCGAAAACACCGACGATTTCCGATACGTCCACTTTCACTAGGCCCAGGTGACCTTGTATTCGAATACGGTGCGATATGATTGGATCCATTCTGCTCACGTCGCACATTAACAGCACGTATCTTGTCAATTTAATTAACTTCGTAGGATTTCCTTTCCTTATGGGCACGTTCAAATGCCTCAGCACGATGAAGGGCTGTTTCAAACTGCAAACTTGAAGCATCAAGCGCTAAAAGCTGTTCTGCCAGTTTGTCATTGAATAATCCTATGACGAAGATATCCCGTAGTAGTTCTTGAGTAACAGAAGTTGGGAAAGAGCACTCATTTGATAAACGGCGCAAACGTACAGCAAATTCTGACACTGTCTCACTACGTGTCTGACGAGCTTCGTAAAAACATTTGCGATGCAGGAGTATAGAAGCTGTTCCTTCGAAATAATGAGAAAGTCTGTCCAATGCCTTTTCATATGTATTTTTCGGTTCTGGTAAACCATCAAATATATCCAAACCATCTCGGCCAAGTGAATTTATCAAGAGAGGTAATTTATAGTCACTATCAGCATCAACAATTTCAAGGTAATTCTTAAACAGTCTTTTGAAATACTTGAAATCAGTAGCCACCGGATTGGCAGGTAACATTGGAGCTTGATAGTTCACTGACATCGCTGCCACCAGATTTTGTCGTATCTTCTTAAGAAGTAAAAAGTAAAACCATCGTACTCCGCATGTAGAAAGTGTATATCTATTCGTTTTAGCGTGTACATACTCGAACATGCATTATATTTGCATCATATAAACAAACTTTATGTTCTATATACTTCATAGAGTATATATTTAACAATTAAAGATACCACAAGTCATTATCAACATCCAGATATCCTCCTCTACCGTCTTGGTCTGTCTTGTGTATGATTTTAACAAGGATAAACTGTCAAAAGTCGGGAAAAAATCATTTAAAAAAATTCTCATTATAGTTTTGACTATTCTTATTTTGATATTGACTATTCTCATTTTAATATTGACAATTCCCATTTTGATATTGACAATTCTCATTTCAATCTGGACTATTCTCAATTCAATGTTGAAAAGGTATAGGCCTAGATGTTTCGCGACGTAGATTCTTCCACAGATGTTCCAGGTGATTTTATACACAAACCATTTATTGACAGGATCCTGTCCGCCCTGCTGATGGACACGTTTCACAATCATCTGAACATTGTTTCCCTTCTTTTCGAGGATGCAGAAGTCTCTTCAAGGATGTACCCGCTGTGAAACAAATGGAGGGCTTGGGCGAATAAGGGGATAAGCCACACCGTCGCAATTTTACAGGAGAGCAATTTCAAGGTTTTGAAATGTCACCATGCAAAAAGTATGGACGCTAGTCCTCTGAATTTCAGAGGATACGAGCCTTTGGGTATGAATTATCAGCTGATCAAACAGTGAAGCTAGCGATGTACAAGTTTACCTCCCACAAGCGACGAAATAAAATTCATGTAGCGTACTTTATGTGGCTTATTCCCTTATACGTGCTGAACTTTGTCACTTATCCCCTTATTCCAATATTTTTCACCTGATCCACTGTTTCATCTACATATTTTTCGCTATCAAAGGTGAATTTATTGCAAGCCTTCTATTTTATCGTGTTATATTTACTATGAAACATATTAAAGCATGTCAAAATAATGAACCACATACAAAAGATTAATAAAACAATTTAAAGCCAATGAAGAATTACAGAGGTACGCAAAAATAATGCAAACCTCATTATAAGCGATCCTGACTAAATAGATCATTTCGCGTTGAGGGATTTATCCGACATATGGCACCCAGTCATGCAGAAGTCCTCACTGACAACTCTGGTATCTGGATCTTTTTTATCTGCCTCTGTCAACAGGACACGACACACTCGCGCGAACTCTCAATTATCTGGCAGTTCATTCGTTATTCGACAACTATTACAACGATTATGAAGGTCATCAGCTGCAGTGTCCAATGTCTGATCAGCTACTCTTCAACCCATTATTAATTCCATGCACGTCATCGTTAACGCATGGTGTGAAACCAGCAGAGATTACTAAAATTTATTTGTTGTCAATTAACTGATTGCCCAATAATTTCGACTTCTATTAATTGATGGCACAGAATATCAATAACAATTAATAGATTGAAAGATAATAGTCTCTTAAGACTGCCCGCCTGTCTGTTTAGAAACATGATATTTAGTTTAATTCATTTGATAATGCAATGAGGACTCAACTGAATGGGAATCGGCTGAGTTGGATGCAGCCCGTTTGATAGATAAGCATGAGCATGAACATGAATAAAGTGAACATGCTGAATACTCACCGCTTGAAATATTTAATGATAACTTAACTCTGTGCCTGTAGTGGGCATTTTTGTCACTTTTTCAAGTGGTTCTCTTGCCTCAGATATTGAATAATATTTTTGAAAATTAACACCATTCCAACAGAAATGTTTAAACAAGTAAATGAAAATCTAAGCAAAGATCTTACAACGTCACTTCTTCGATATGATCGAATTGAGAAATGACAGTAATGAAAAAGCGCTCATCATTCTCGGAAAGACATAAGTAAAATGATTTACACTTAAGATATATTTTTCATATTCCTTTGAAAAATGGTCCTACTTGAGAGCTCCATATCATAATGTGCATTATACTTGTATTTCCTCACTTTTCATACTTGTCACTAATGACATGTATCTAAAATACTATAATTATGAAATAAGCACTGAATAGAAAATTGATCCTGAAAATCCATGCATGACTAAGGTGAAATTTTTATTGCAAGACCATAAAGGAACGGATGGACAAAATGCAAGAATCAATATTTTGGTCCGGAGCTTTGAAAATGTCCAAGAAAGATTTGAATTAATTCCTTTGACATTTTCTAAGAAGATCTTTGATCCAGGATAAGTGCAGCAAAGGATATCGATGTAGACAAACAGTGTATGATAGTTCTGATATTCAGCTTCGACTAAAACTACGAAATTATGTTCAAAACATGAAATGAACTAGTGATTCAACGAGGCAAATTTTCATTTTATACTTTACATAATAATAAAAGAATTCAATCACCAAGAAATGAAGATCATATGAATCATGGTTGACCATAAATCAACTAAAACAAAGAATATGCAATGCATTAAGTAGATCAAACATTTCAGAAAATGGACGAATAGACTGCGTAGTATAATCTAATTGCAACTAAGTCGGCATTTAGCAAGACAATTCCGGCATTCTGTATTTAGTCAGTAGGCGTACTTAGTCAGCAGCTCAGTTTTTCTACTCGGGTTCTATGTTGCACAGCAGCAATCCAAAAACTGTTCGTGTGCACACGAACATGGACGCTCCATGGACATTCAAGAATGGAGTGCTTTTGAATTTCAAGTGATGTTCATCAATCGCATGATATCATGTTAGAGCTCAGTATTTTTTGGCATGTTTGCCAGCGATAGTTAGAGACTTAGCGCTCTGCGCCGCATTTTAATCTCGCCACTTCTTTTCTCTTCCATGATCTGTCTTCCGCCCTGCCGAGGCTCCAATTCTCCCGCACCTCCTTTACCATCTCCCACATCACATGTGGCCACAAAATACCTAATAACTAGAAGTTACTGACTGTCTTTGAGTATAAAGAAACAGTAGAGAATCTTCGATTTGCTGAACATCTCCTGGCATCTGAGTAATTTCAACAATAACAAATATTTGAATAATTTCATACAACATTTCATGGAAGTATTTTGTCATTTAAGTTTTCGGGAATTAAAAAAAATTTATCTCTTTAGTTTAGCTGATCATATGAAGTTTAGTCTAGATGACATTGCCACGCGCAATCACAAAGCAGCCCAAACACCCGTGGTTAAGGGCAGTGTCGCGCGTATATACGGTGCACTAAGAGTCAGAAATCACTTGATCTGATGCTGTCGAAACATGGGGAATGTTTATAAGCGCGGGCGAGCAATTTTTGTTTACGCGTCGTCTACGGTTATCGGCGCTGCCGACCCACGGATGAACCGCTTAGCATATTCTGTCTGCCCTGAGCATGAGATTTAGGTCCGCTCACTGTTTATGCAGACACATGAGACGCAAAGTCTATACGGTATAACATGACTGCGGACATGCGTGCGTATATTGTCACGCGTAGTCACGGATGTTTAGGGTCATGCGTAATTACGCGTAGTTTACGCGTGAATTACGCGCAATTCAGCGTGGCATGTCACTGCATTACTTCCCATTAGACATGAAGCTATAGCTGGCTTCATTATTTGTATATACAAACAATTGCTCTTACTACTATCATGTCCACTACTTCGTCGAATGGTGAAAATTCGGCTCAGCTAATTCTTTTCATCAGAAAGGGACGTTCCCACAGGGTTTTATGTTTTCCTGCACGAAACTGGTGGAAGATGATAGATTCGGAACAAGAGCAGACGCAGACGAATGCGTGTTGCTGACAGACCCTTCTAATTGGCCACAAAATGCAAAAGACAAGTATAAATCACATCAAAAAACTAAAATTTCGGTATTTTATCATAGCCTATAAGCTTATTAGTATAAACATCTTGATTTGCATTTCCGTTGGACTGGTAAGCCTGTTAAAGATGCCCATTAGTGAAATTAAGAGAAAGAAAATTGCCTACGCACAAATGCCTGCAGCCAAGTTATCATCATGTTTGAAGAAAAGTTTAATTTCGGTAACAGGACGAAATTATATTTTAATTATATTGCTAAAATTAAATTTTCTGATTGCTCAAAGCAAATTAAATAGGCCTACTCTATTTTTTCCAAGGTGTTCAAGGTATCAAATAGGCTATCAGGACTCTCTGGATAAATGTTTATTGGTCTATTCACAAATAATGCGTAAAAAAGATACGGCCTTCGGCGTCCATCACCTTATTAAGGGTACGTCCACATTACAAGCGATATTTTCACCGAGCGATGGACAATAAGCCGCATCCTAGCTGTGAGCTTTGACTGTCCACATGACAAGCGCCATTGCTAGGACACAGCTAGTACAACGCTCGCTCAAAGCGATTGACAGATTGTGTGGCCACATCAAGCGCCCATCGCTAGCCGAGAGCTCGCTTGGCGCTAGCTAGAATCGATCAAACGTACATGATTCATTTTCACAAAGAATGTCTATAGAAGATTACGTTGTGTCGAGTATTCTGAGTGTTGATTTATGAGTATTTATTTGAGTGTTGAGAGAATACTGGATTCATCCTATCAATATTGAAAGATCAAAATACGGTGAAATTTCATCATTTGGTATCACAGTTAAAGGAGGACGATGAAAGATTTTACTCCTGTAATGCAATAAATTCAAAGACTTTATCTGTATCTGACATGACTTCGATCCTCACTTTGTGCACGCAAGCAACTTTCAGGTTGAAACGGAAATGAACGCCTCAGTATCTGTCCATGTTTCTCGTTCACCCATTTTGCGTCATGTCTTAAAATAAACATTTGGCATCGCTCTAGCTTTGATAAATATCGGGAAGTAAACCATCGCTCATAGCTAGCTGTGGGCTAGCGGAGAGAGCGTGCGGACATAGCTACTGCAACCTGCAGGATATTTATCGTCGCTCGGACGCGGCGCAGCTCAAAGCTCGTAGTGTGGACGTACCCTAACGATCGATGTAAAGTGCACTTTTACATCGACCGCTAAAGGGCGCTGGACGCCGTCTTTTTTCGCATTAGGCTACTTAATTTGCGAATAGACCAATGTACGCCTAAGGATAAATCAAGAGAGTCCTGATACTTTGTTTTGCCTTGAACACTTTAGAAAAAATGGCTAACCAATCTCGCCGCCTGGTCAACTACGCTAAGCATAGTGCCTATCTCCAATATGTGATAAATTGACTAAAAGAATCAACTAATTAGGCCCATTCTGAACCGTGCTGTCAAGCCGAAACACAGCGTTCGCAGCTGCCAAGTTACTGATTAATTGCTCATGCTTGACGAAATCTTTCTTTCTTATGCCAAGAGCGAACGAGCACTTCGTATCTCTATCATTAACCGTAGGCCTATAATAGCTAATAATTAGCATAACCAGCAGTTCATCGTATTAAATGGGAACTTTAAAGTTGCTTTTCATTCTCACTTGCAGATACTCAACTTTACATTTGGTATCCACTTGCTCTAAACACCTATTACTAGCATTATTGTTTATCTACTGCACTTTTTATATCTTTTCAGCACGTAATTTTGCTAAGCTAACACAAATATGGGCTACGCATAACCTATTTGTAAGTCTGAAAAAACAACAAATAGCAATGTACCAAGATATATTGAAGAGAAACATTAATTTACAAAAGACAGTGGAAGACAAAGACAGATCAAACAAATGCAAACAGATTTCAGATGAAAGTATCTTCGTCACTGATGTCAGTTTAAAAACGTTTACATGTAAGATATTCCATCATTTAATTCACAAACTCTGTTTCTTTTTCACCTGTAATTCAGCATGTTTCGAACAGTAGAGACAGCTCAGCTTTATGCTAACACTACATTCAAGTGAGAAGTATCATATAGTAACAAATGGACATATGAGCTAAAAATAGTAAAATTACTTCGACAAATAGAGCAAACACAAATACATAATACGAGTATATTGTCAAGCATAAAAGCGACATGTTAAAAATATCACTTTGTGAAAGCAAAAGGCTGTTACTGACATAAGAACTGCTTTGTAAACAAAATGCACCAGTAGGCCTATCCCATTTAAACCCTTTATTTGCCGACGTTGACTACACAACGGCAAAAAATATGTCAACAAAATGAAAGATGAGATCAGCGAGAAAACTTTTAAAAATCAAATCAAAAAGTGAGGCGAATGAAGATGATCGTGTAGCACGCAGTTTTGTTCGAAAAGTATAGCCAGATTTTTCTTTTTATGCTCCTTCAGAACATTTTCATAAGAATGATAGATCAGCTTTGAGAATGAATTCAGTTATGGTACAGTCTCCTTATAAAATTGATGCGACATTGATTTCTGAATAACAAAATATAGGAACTAATCATCACACAATTATTTCAGAAATATGTCTCGATCTAGTCGCACACAGCTAAACGCTCTTCAATAGCCAAACACTTACGTCTAGAGAAGGACCGGATTTATAGAATAAAGCGAATCAACGAGTGTTGGTAAAACCACTATACTCTTCAGCAGTGCGTACATCATTCACAGGACTCTTGACTCAAACTCATGTTTTGAATTGGTTATGCAGACTCGATCTTCAGTACCTACAGTCAAACCATCAATGGACGGCTTCACTAAGAAATAATAGCGACGACTAAACCTCCCAGCCTATTTAAAATTTCTTCTCTCAGCATCAACGTAAATCAATGATGAAAGGCAAGAACAATGTGCAGCCTGACGATACCGATGTACTAATGTATACAAGGACATACGTACCTATCAACCAAAGATTAGATCGGTTCACCGGTTAACCGCTCTTTAACCGGTTAATTCACGTTAATACGTAAATTATTCATCGCCATATACGTGCATTTTCCTATAGTAGCCTAAAATCCATTTAATTGCTTCCAACTTGTTCAACGCTGCGCTCTCATCGCTGGTTTGGATTTTTTTTCAAAATAAACTAGAGTGATCCAGAAAAAGCTCAGTGTTCATTGTGCCAGCGATAAAGTAATCTTTGACAGGATTTTGGTTTGTATTGATTACAATTGAACAAAAATGTAAATGCGAGAATGTATATCATCAAATAAAATAAGTTTTTGCAAATATTTCACATAATAAGAATCCACTTTCATCTTTTCATTTATGAAACTGTTGGCTTGCCAAAGTATTTGCAAAACAACATATACTCATAAACTCATATTCTTACATCTCGTAATCTACAGGAAACTGTCTCACCCTCTCGCAGTGCTTCATGAGGGGCCACAGGTACCCCCCTACCACTGCCATCACGTGATTTATGAATAGCCCCTGACACATTCTATTTCAAGATTACAAGACTGGCTTTCAAAACACAGAAAAAACAATAATACATGATTCTCTGAATACATGACATTTCCGGCAAGTGTAACCTCAGCCTTCATCAACGAGATAATTTGTCGCTACAGCAGTCTTATACAAGAAAAAGACAAGTTCAACAAACTTACGTAAATCAAATTTGGTCGAATACTTCATTCATGACATCATAATATGATCAAGATAACAATTAAATTTGTTCCCAAAAGAAATGATTGTCATCATTGGAGATTTCTGCTCACCACAAAAGTAAGAAATCAAATAGTTGGTCTACGAGCCCTTCCTACGCAGCAACATAAAGTAAAACAAAAATAAATTACCCAAATTTTCGGTTTTTGCTTTGTCAAAGATGTCTTGAAATATCCTTGACATTCCTAGCGAAGGTCAATTGGTGGTTCCTAACAAATAGGATTTGGTCAATAGCCTAACTAACAATTAGTGGTCTCCGTGGCACAGTGGCTAGCGATCTTCCGGTCCAGAGGTCGAACCCCGAAAGTGTCATTGGAAGTCGTCAGGAAGGGCATCTGGCTAAAAGATCACAAGCTCCAGATTAAAGTCTGTCAGCACAGTCCAAGCCCCCAGTATGGGGGAGTAGTTACGGTAAACCATTTTGTTTCTTTATTTTATTGCGAAAGAAAGGGCTCCTATGCCAACTATTAATGTTTAATACATAGCTCCGTAATAACCAGCAAATATATGAAAGACATGGTTAAATGTAAGAAGTAGTGATAATTATTTCAACAAGTTATGTTATGATGACTTTGGATGTGGAAGCACGTGGTACTTGAAAGTTGATCAGAATCAGAGAACGCGGACAAAGATTACGAATGCCACAATGAAAGTTATTGATAAAAAGATCTCTAAACGACTGAATAACCTCGAGATGGAGAGATTCTCTTCTACTGACCGTCGATAAATAAGCACAAGTGGAACAATAAAATGGGACAAGTCTGGTATCATCAATGCAACGTCTCGTGAAGCTCGAGGCATAGAATTCCGCTTCCAAATAACAGTTTCTATGAACTGATCCAAACCAGCACCGATTATATGACTCAAACTGACAGTGGAGATCAATAACAGGTGCCTTCTGTCCATCTCCACTTCTCTATCACAAAAACGAACAACGATTCCAGTCACGATGATTTCAGTGATAAAATACAAAAGATGGTCCGTAAAATAGTTGAACATACCCTCATTGATATATATAAAGAATGACCACCATGAATAAAAATTTGGATAGACGTTTATCATTAGGAGAACGAGAAAGATGGGACGATATGAATGGCCGTATTTCAACCTCACGTAAAGTAGATATTCAATTGCTTTATACCATAAAATGATATTAAGAACAGTTATCATGAAAATCAGTAATGTCTCATGCGTAGCATTCCAGTACATATGCTTGTATCTGACCGGTTGCTTTTCGTAATGACCTGCAAAGAACAAGAACAAGTTATGATTAAATTCATGATTCATTTTGTGTTTTTAACGATGTATAGGAAACTACATTACTAGTCATCCTTCTCATTTCACGGCCTTAATTTGATTCATCAAATTCATAAAAGTAAGCAGCAACTTCAGCTCAAATGTACAGAGTAACCCTTTGCAACTACAGAAACCTCTACAGAGGAAGCACACATCATTGAACAAGTCACAAACAAAGAATCTAGCATCTACAAATACTGTCAAGGAAGCACACATCATTGAACAAGTCACAAACAAAGAATCTAGCATCTACAAACACTGTCAAGGAAGCACTACAGAGGAAGCACACATCATTGAACAAGTCACAAACAAAGAATCTAGCATCTACAAATACTGTCAAGGAAGCACTACAGAGGAAGCACACATCATTGAACAAGTCACAAACAAAGAATCTAGCATCCACAAATACTGTTAAGTATGCAAAACAAATGACTTCCCAGTCATTAATTAATAGGGATCCAGAAACCCCGCAATCTTCCGTTCTGCGAAGCCCTTAAAACAAGAGCTCTTCGACCTCTGTTCAATGGTGAGCATCAAGATATTTTGCATGCTTAGTCTCCACAACGTACATTGACTCCATGAATTCTATGTATGTCAATTTTTATGTCAAATGACTTTTTTTATTTTCAATATATGTATTCAATTTTTAAGGCAAAAATGAGTTTAATCTCCGCATTGTGGAACACAAAGGTATCTTTATTCTACCACTAGGGAGTAGATCAGGCGTGATAGGATATAGAGGATACTCTGAATCCTCAATAGCGTGTTGGAATAACTTCGTAGCCATCCTTTCCTGAACCTCGAGAAAGTCAGGCAAGCATCGAGACTTGCAATGAATTCCCCATATGATTTTGTGACAACGGCGTTCAAATTTGTGCACCAGGTCTTTATCTTTGTTCAAAATACTTCCAATGTATATATTTAACAGCCATAGTTCAACGTCGTAAGAATTAGTGATTTGTAGATCTGCACTAATTGTGGCTTCGCTAAGAACCCCTTTAAAATTCTCAAAAGGTAGAGATGCTTATTTGCAGATTTGAGTCTCTCTTTTAAATGGAGTGACCAATTCAAGGAGCAACTGAGCTGCACACCGAGAATCTTTATGCTTTCTTGGAAAGGTAGAATTGCTGCAACAGCGCTAGTGTCAAACAACGTGTTCTTTCTGATTAGCATATGCACTATTTTGTCTTCATTTAAGTTGAGACTGTGCGTACTTGTCCAAGATGCAATGTGGTCGATTTCATTTTCAAATCTCAAAAGATTTACATCATCCCCAGTATGAGCAACACATAAGGCAATATCATCCGCATATTTGTAGATGGAGTTGCTTTCGGATAAAGGCGTCAAGAGGCTCACAAAAACACAATACATGGAGGGGGACAAAATAGCTCCCTGGGGAATACCTGATGAGATAACCGAGATGGAGCTGGAAATCCCATTATACTATGTGAACTGTTTGCGTCCATGAAGATAGCTGCAATACCACGTGAAAAAACCCTTTTTAATGTGTTGCCTACAGACTGCATTACTATGACAGTTAAATGATTTTCACTCAACTATTAATCAAATCGTCTATTAGGGCGAAGATGTTTATAGGAAATCTATAATATGAATATTACGAAATGGAACACTTTAAATAGAAGCATTACAAAGTGGATCTGAAGAATGGGCATCTGCTAGATACCAAACCAACACAGGGTTAATGCAGGAGACCGTCAATGTAAGAGAACTTTCATTTAGATTGTATTAGGCACACATGCGTAAATCTGTAAGTCCTACCTCTGAAGGTCGTTAACGAACTTATTGCTCCTGTTGGTCTTTGTTAAAATTATCTAAATCTGATCTAAAATGAAAATGAACAGCCATGTAAAATTATCACTTTTTCAAATTCTGTTCTATGTTCAGATGACACTCAATTCCGCTAAATACTTTCATCACTCCGAAAACCTGAACAACACGTGATATTAATCACTAATGTGAGATAGCTGTCTTTGGGATTAATTGCAATGATGCCGTAACTTTGACATTATTAATCAATTTTCGTAAGTCGTGATGCTTCAATAGAGTAAGGCATCGACATTACCACTTGCCTAACTGCATGTATATATTTGATAACCCTTTATCAACGGCTTATCAAGACTTGAGTTCTTTGTTCTTTTAAGTAAATGATGTATCATTTCACTAACGATATAAGTAATGGCAGTGGTCTCCGTGGCACAGTGGTTAAGTGCTTGGCATAGCGATCTTTTGGTCCAGAGGTCGAGCCCTGAAGGTGTCATTGGAAGTCGGCAGGAAGGGCATCCGGAGTAAAAGTGCTACAACGCTCCATAAGTCTGACTATGTCAACAACGTGCAAGCCTCAAGTATGGGGAGTTGTGACGTAAAAGCTTCAAAAAAAGTGGGCGTGAGGACCATATTCAAGAAATAAGAAGTCATTTTACAGTCAACTGCCTTGAGAAAGGGTCAGGACCCGACATGTTGGCAACTCTGAACCAAAACTTTATTTTTCTTTTATTGTGGTATAAACACTTCGGGAGAGAATAATTTAGTTTTGAAAATTTCATTGACGATAAACTGTTCTGAGCAGACACGGTTGTGCTCATCAGGATCCCAATCATTTCACACCAAAAATCCGGAACATCGTGAAAAGCTGAGAGTTGGATGCCTGGATTTGAAATATTTGTAGCGGAATAATATCCGGAGTACAGCAGTTTCTCGGAAAATTGGGAGCACTGGTGTATTTAATTAAACATAAACCACTGATGGCTGGTTATACTTAGGAAATAAATGTTCATACGAAATTCAAATGAGAAAATATGTAGAATCCGCAGCAAAAAACATTTGTTGTTCACTCTCTTGTGACAGGCATACAACAATAACAAAATCATAGCAATATCTTCAAACACTATACAGGAATTCCGAAAGAAAGTCGACATACTTCTGTCATTCAAAGCTGATAATTACCTCTGAAAATTGTATCGAAGCATGTGCAGCCACAGGTTGATCTGTCGACTGGCTTCTTGTTGGGAACCCAAATGAGACGGTAAATTAGTCCAATTTGAATGTAAGGAACAATGGTAATGACTATCAAAGCCAATATTGTCGGACTCCAGTAGACCACTGAATCAGAGAGACCCGTCTTCAGAGATTGATGAACACACTCCATTCCTGAAATTCGTAAGTGAGAAATTTGACTTTTGTTGGAGAATGTGGACGATCATCTTTTTCCTATAATACATGATAGAATTTCTGCTTAATGTTGGTGATCGAAGAATCAAATGTCGCAGCTTTCCACTTAAAACCACTCCCCAGCTAAACCCCATGAGTGATGATAAAGCGAAGCTCCTTTATGTGGACATCTTGTGAGACCCGAGTAATAGTCGTATTACAATTCTGCACCCCCGCACCCAGACCCGCGGGAGATCGCATCCACAATCCTGCCTGCAATGAAAATGCAAGCCTGTAAATAGAATAATCAAGTATTGAGTTGCATCCTCAGTTGAAAAATAGAAACAGACTTGAATAGCTGCCATTTCATCCAATATCAGTCATCATCAATAGGCCTAGCTCATATCTCTCAACATCGGCACAACTCCCTATTAGTTTTTATTTATATGACCGAAATCAGTAGAATTGTAGATATTTAACGATAGAATATAATCGTTTATTCTACTAGTAGATTATCGTTTATTCTACTGGGTACATAGATCCATAGTAAAATATTGAAAAGTATGACAAATTAGTAAATTGAACAAATTTCAATAATTTATCAACAATAAGTATCATACTATGATGAGTCATGTCACATTGTCTCTTACTTCTCAAACTTGACATTGAATACACAGTTTGAGAAAGTTCCACTAAATATGGACTTCATGTTGTCAACATTTGCAGTGTTAAACGCTTGAGTTTTATAAATTTCTATTCCCTTTAAGATATCGGTCATATAAATTAGGATGTCACACTGATTTCCGAAGATAAACGCTGCTTGAAAATTTACTCGTATCATAAGCTATCTATTCTCCGAGCCTCCGGCTTATAGATAGCTTATGATACTCGTAGATTCTCAGCGTTTATCTACTGAAATCAGTGTGATATCCTATACTTATTCCATCGAAGAGATAGTGTAACAACGAATAGAGACAGCATTTGTAGGACGACTTATTTGAGACAGCAGAAAAAAGAATTCGACTGAACAAATTCATGATGGCTCGAATGCGTTCCGATATTACAGGTCTGCCTGACTCTAACATTTTGCATAACTCCAACTGTTATACCATCCTCATGCATGTCCTCTATATCTCGCAACTTGAGAAACAGTCAACAAATTTTGCTTAAAGAAACGTGAGACCGATGTAGCATTGCAAATAAATTGGAGACAAAGCAACTGTTTCATCATTAAATTCTAATCCGCGAGGCCTTTCGACGACTCTCGTCAAGCGGCATGTCGTATTTACAGATAAATCATGAAAAACGTTTATATACAAAATGACATAAAAGAGATTTGAACAAAAGAAAAATGAACAAAGATATCGTACTTCAAGACGGTCGCCAAAGCTCGTCATACAGCGTTGCTGCCATTCCTAGAGGCGACAATCATCAACGTCACAAGACCGAAATTGTGCGTACAAAAGCTAACAGTGATGACGCTCGCGCTACCGTTAATTAATATGCCAATCGCTTATTTTACAATTATTTTGATTCGTTTGAGATTGAGGCCAGTAGAGTAAGGTAGATTCTCCTCAAAACGAGAAGGAGAACATGTTGCTCAATTGATACCGGCAAAATCGGCTGAGCTAATTTTTATCATGGCTTTGGCTGAAGATCTAAATAAGTCAGCTGATTTATCCTATCTTTAGAGGTGTGCTACGGGCAAAATTCGTTTTTTTATTTCATTGTCTTAAAATCAACTGTACACATTGACTGTCACTTATATCCGTATACGGCACTCCGCAAGAGATATTCCACTTGACACTGTCTTCGCTTCCACTGATGTCAGAAGCAGCCAAACACATTTTTGTCATGTAGGCTTGCGTATCAAATGAGGTGATATTGAAGAGCGTTTAAAAGTTTCTTAAAACCATTTTGCAACGATGTAATTTTGACAACCAATTATCCGATGTGTGCGTTGAATTTTCCGATTTTTTCTACGTTTTATAAATGATTTCCTGTGCATTGATATTTAAGCCATTGCTATATGTTGACCCATTTTCATCATAATAATACGAGTACGTGTATTCATAGAAATGGTAATTGTTCTTCGAATGGGACTCTATTTTCATATCACGTTATTTCATAACATATAATTTTCTAAGGTGCTTGACACGATATTTTCCTGACTGCATTATGAAATCTGTAATTCATTTTGCAACGATGTAATTTTGACACTGTGTCTTTGCGGTATACTTCATGTTAACCCTCAGAGACATGTCGGGCCCCGAAGCCTTAATTTTCTATTCCACTTTTTTCTACTGAGGATATATCAATCGCTCCTGAGCATGTAAAATCATCATTTTTGACAGTGATTCTGCTTGTGATATTTTATTTCAATTGAATCAGTAGAAGTATGATTGATAGGTCGAGGGGGTCAAATATCGAAGTTCGCGTCCATGGGATGATTCACAGGCAATGTGCTTCAACATATTGTTGTGTTGCCTCAATGCATGGATTTTGATGATGCAGGCAGGTAGTTTATCTTCTAATATGTATATATGCGCCTGCAGTAAATTTTTGTCATAACATCAATTTATTACAATTATCACATTTGTCCCCTGCATTCGGTCTCGGATGGTAAATAGGCTTACATATGCAACATGCAACCTGAACTTGGTAGGACTATATTACATGAGAATGTGACGCACATGCTGCACTTTCTACTCTGCTTGTGATTTCTCTCTCCAGCAGTGAAGCTTATAAAAAATTGCGGTTGCAACTACAATTTTGATAATTTTCGGTTGCGGCGCAATTTTTATATATTTGTGTGCCCAACACTAAATGTACTATGTAAGTAGTTATGCTATTTTATTCCACTTTTAATGAATAATTTAAACTGTGAAATTCTGCAATACAATGCCTTGAATCCCTCAACTGCGAGTAGGAAAGAAAAAAAGTGTTAATTTTAATTGATAGTAATCATCCATAAGTCAATTATCATCTGACAAGCACTTGTTTGACCAAATTTTCAAAACAAGAAAATATGGATAAAACATGTATTGCGAATGATCGAACATGTATCATCGATCACATCCGTATCCGGAAGATATCAAATTTCCGAATCCGCATCTCCATCTGTGCGGATACGGATTGTCCACATTTGATTCAATGATATAATTGCAGTTGCAGTACAATCACAATTTTCTTAAGTAACTGAAGCTGTTGTGACTTTGCAGCTCTCATGGCATGCACATTCTACCGCATTTGTGAATCACAATACTGAAAGTGCTTCGATGTAGTCATGATTGAGAGTCAAAAAGGCGATGAATTCACTGAACCTGTCTGCTGCATTTGCGAACATTCATTATGAGATCTTCCGTAATACATAAATACGTACGTATCTACTGGCTGGACTCTGTCCTTCTTTCAAATGCCTGAGGTGCATTTCAGTCAATGGTGACTCTATTTTTTTTTTTTTTGATGGATGCTAATCTTTCTCTATCATAAATTTAATTTTTGAGGCTGTGAATCTTTAGTGTACAGGACCGCGCTTGGTCGGGTTTGAGCGTCCAGGATTAAGCGGTCGAAACGCGATCGTCCTGACCAAGTTCCTTCTGATGACCTCATTAAAAATAGTCAAATAATTTGTATGCATATTTTGTAGAATTCTATTTCACGTTTTAGCTTAAGGAACTACATTCTCTTACACACCTGGTAGATTTTAGAAATCGTAATCCCGCTGTGTTAGCTAGATCTGGTATTTTGATTGGAAACAGACCTGTCCTCTTATCATCTGAATGGGCAGACTGTTAAATAGGATCTTTTCAATATATAAGTGATAAACATAATTTTGAACAGAACGACTCTCTCGCCAATTCATTGCACATGAGGAGAGGAGAAGCGTTGTTTGTCCTTCTAGTAAGTATTTATTAAATTTTTAGACATTTTGGGATGTAAACATTTTCTTTTAAATCATATTTTGTACCTATTGAAAATTAACTAGTCATTAGCTTGTTTTTTAACTTTGTTACCTTGACGCACTTTGCTACGTTGAACTGATCATTTCATTCGAATGCAAGTGAAATGAAGTTGATTAGTATCAACGCCTACTCTGACGACCCAAAATCTATTATGACTCTCTTATAGACTTTTATCCAATACATCACGCATAGCGTGTTCAAATTCTTTGAATTCATCGCCAATGTTGAGACAATGTAATGTTGTGCAGTTATTTCGGATGGTAACGCCAGACTCTCTTCAGAAGCTCGTCGTCAAGGACACGGTATTCATGACATTTCACGGTCTGCCACGTGAAGATATTATCAGAATTCTGCTCTCTACATGAATGTTTTGTTTGAATGAGATTGATCCTCAGAGATCTGGTGGAGACCTTCAGTGGACTGCGAAGCCATATTTTCTATCGACGGCATATCAACCGCTCATGCTCATGTAAAATCATCATTTTTTACATGAGGGTCATTCCACATCAAAACGTCAAATGGCCTGTGGCGAAGGTTCTCAGATTTTCATCGTTTGGGTCTATCTAGATAAAATCCAAAATATTTCGGAAGAATTCCATTGGGAAGGTCACTTGCGTGGCCTTGACTTATTCGAATTTTTCTAATTTTAGAAAATTTGTGAAAAGTCATGTACATCTTTGACGGCCTACATCAGCGATCTCGCAGCGAAGTTGAGCAGAATTCTTCTTGGACTGCTTAATTGATACCCAACCATAGATGCTCCAAGCGGAATTCATAACTTTTTCACTGTGAGAAAACTGCTGTGGGCCTTCAAAAAAAGTAAAAATTTCAGAAAATTTTTGAAAGAGTAGAATAGATAATTGGTTGCACACATAGGAAAATTGATGCACACGTCGGATATAAGAGATAAGTCAAATACTCTTGGTACCATAAGTCTGGTCATTCCAATATCACTCTTAGAAAGCATTCCTTCGCTCCGACGCATGTGAAGACTAACTTCATTACAAATAGAATATCTAGCATAGAAAAACGCTGCAGCGATGACTCTACAACTCAAGAGAGTTCAACAACCTTTTCTAAGATACTAAAAGAAAATGGCTACAAAGAGGGTTATTGTAAGAGAAAAAGGAAAAACAATAAAAATAGTAATACTGATAAGAGTACACTTAAAGTACCATACATTAGCGACAAATGCAATAACTTAATAAAGAAAGCCATTAAGAAGTATGACTTACCAAATAAAATTGCTAACGTCTGTGGAAAACAGTCAGCTAAGTATCTTAATAACAAAAAATATAGAAACAATTGTAACTGTGACATTTGTTTGCAATTAATAAAATACTCCTGCAATGATAAGTTTGTAGTTTACAGAGAACGCTGCAATGAATTTTATATTGGTGAAACCGCTCGTAAGTTTATAACTAGGCACAACGAACACAAAAGAACCATTAAGAATAAATCAATTAGCAGTGCCTTGTATGAGCATATTAGAAATAAGCACAACGACATAGGCGACATCGGGGATTTTCAGGTCGGTTTCATTGTTAAACTCGATAACACTCGCGACACAACGTTAAACGAATCAAAAGCAATCACACAGCTTCAGCCGAAAATCAATAGAAAACATGAACTACCGCAGTACAGTCTGTCTTCACACTTCAATCACCTCACACTTGACGCACAACATACATCTTAATATCACTCAACTCTTCATAAACCTTCACACAGGCTGCCGACTTTACCAATTACATCGACCGAGAGAAGGCGCTGGACGCCGAAGGCCCTGTCAAAGCCATTTTAACTTATAACTTTCTAACTCTGACCATAAAAAGTATCTCGAGAGAACTGCTATTTTTGCTACCATTTTGGACAAACGATAATTCCCTCAAACCAACCAGCAAATACACCGCATTCATGACGACGATCTTTTAATTTCAAGTGGATGCATGTAGGCCTACGTGAAGTCATGTTTTGCGATTGTACGTCTATAATGTAAGGATTGCGTATTCATATTAAGAAAGTTTCGATAAAATATTGCTTTTACAAAGATATCAGAAGCATAGCAAGCATCATAGTTATTTAAGCTTGAATGAGCACAGACCCTGCTACTCGTATTAAGTGATAAAAGAGCCGAGAAGAAATCTCAGCTCCACAACCACCCACTTATGAAGGGCTTTGAATAAACAACTATGTTAGTTAAATCTTCAATAGTGCTCATGATCGTTGAGAAGATTAAGTTGAGTGTTGTGTATTATTTAAATTGGTCTTTTAATCAACGGGTCGCTCCTCACTTCAATTTTTTCGCTATGTTTCGTTGAAAATGATGCTCATCGTAATCTTCCCTGACGCAAACAGGGCTCATCGTGAAACTTACGAAGTTTTTTTGTCTGTTTTTGGATTGCTGTAGCAACTAGTCAAGTCTGCAATTTTGTCTTCCGGAAGTGGCAACCGCACAGAATTAGACAGATCGTCTCTTCTTCCGTTTGACTAGAAGGGAAACATTGGAACATGTAACGTAAATGAAATGGCACAATCTGCTGACATAATACCATAGCAATCGAACAATGAGCAGCCAGTTCAACATTAAACACGCCAAATTGTGCAAAGTTTCAGTGACTGTTATTAACCAGATCACGCAGCAAAGAGACGCAGACGATGTCAAGTTCTACAGAGAAGTTTGTGAACGTTTTTTCATGCGCCTGCTAACTTTATTTAAAATGATCGGAGGGCCCAACATTATCGAGAAAACTTTTGCGCAATGATCTGAATTCTTCGAATCTGAAGGAGTCGTGGCGATCGGAGCATTTTGAAGGATTTCAGAGCAATCCGCAAGCGACGCACAACTATTTTTCTTATCTCTGTAAGGTATTAAAAATTTCTTTTTGCCCACTTATTAAGTTCCTGCATGTGCCATCTGTTTGAATCAGTTTGCACTTCTAGCAAAGTGATAAGATTAAACAACCTAATTCTGTGTGGCAACCGTGTTCACTCTCTAATGAGAGCGGTGTTACCTCCCGAGGCGGCAGACTCGAACCCTGGACCTTTTGCACTTCTCCACCGTAGCGCAGCCCTAAAACAATAGCGCTATCCTGCCACCATACACATTTGCCAGGCAAGTTGCCACTATTAGCAGGGTAGTTGACCGAACGACGGGAGATCATGTTCATAGTCGAGAAAAGTAAAAAGGCAACTCCCCTGTTTTATGGTCGAAAGTTCTCTAAACGTTAAGTCAGCAAAGTCGGTAAGACAGTACATCGGCACTAGGTACTAGGTGGACAGCGAGATGTCACCGTGTGAAGCAAACTGATATGTTGTTTTGTTTACAAGTGTTGTTGAACAGTTGGTCGTTAATCAATTTATCGCACTTTTGCAAAGTTCTTTCTGTTTTTCTATGTAATTGTTTTCCCTTGTGATCTATTACTTTGAAGGCGATGTTAGAATACGATTTAATAATATAATATTGATTATTGGACAACGTTTCGGACCTGAAAACTCGGTCCATTTTCAAGTACAAATAAGATATGAAAGTATTTAAAAATCTGAAGTTACAACATATAAAAATATCAGTTATCGAATGACGTTTAAATGTCTAGTTAATCCCATATCTCTTTTATTCAGAATTGATATCCGAGAATTTAGCTAGCACAGACATAGAGTCTATGATGTTTTTGGGTTATATCAAAATCCCATCTTGAAAGATTTGCGAGCGGGAAAAACTGTACTTTCTTCACTATTCTTACCGATGAACTATTTTCAAATCTTTTTGTACCAACTTTGATAATATTCGTTGCCTATGAATCAATAGCTTTGTTAAATCAGCTTGTAAGATATCTTGAATTTTGACTGTACTTGCCACACACGTTTAATAATGATCCTGACACTGACTGTTGGTGGAAAGGATATCGGAAGGAATAACATTCCCACAATGCTTCGTGACAGACATATTTTTACCATTCTCTTAATCGAAGATCGTCAAGTCGTGATGAGAACAATCCAAAAAGAAGCCTTTAAAGTGGAGACGAACGACTTTTGATTTCTTCCATTCAATTACCCATTCCCAGAAAGGCATGAAGTCTTTAAATTGATCGATTCCACGACTTTTGATAACACCTTGTTCTTATTTCAGTATTCGCTGACTTCCACACCACGAGCTATTTGATATTCTTGCTCTGTCAATGAAATGGTAACTGATGTTGAATTACTGTTTTGAATATTCATCTCCATTGCTTTTGAACATCAACGTCATACTTTGACCGCTGGAATAGAGCTCGGATGACAGGAACTTCTTCCGTCCAACATTAACGCCAATTTCGGACTCTGGTCATTCTCACCACAGTAGAAAGTGAGGTAATCTTCTCCTGGTGTACACAAGCTGTATGAATCGAATGCCACATTAAAATACTCAACAGCAAGATGAATGACTTTACCTTTTCCTCCTTTAAAAGTCCATCTACAGTCTATGTTTTGAGGAGAATCACTTCTTCATCAATATTTCATCACATTAGTACTTAGTTAGTACCTAATGAGCATTTTAGTGCCTCCGTGAACTAAAGTTAGGTAATTTTAGTACTTTTCCGTTTTGGTACTCAGACCTGGTGATTTACAGTGTATATAATAAGTAATCATGCTGTTGACTGAACAATTGAAGAAAATTTTAGATTAAGGGTGAAGCATTTATTGGCCGATAAATTATTAAATCAGTTGTTCTTCTGCTGTATAGATATTCGAAATATTATATTGCACTGATCATCCACTAAAAGATGATCAAAATTTGTATTGAGATGTGTCTATAGTCGAATTCTATTTTGAATCATTAGTTGCAGAAACTAAATGTCCGTATTAATTTTTTATTATTCAATTATTTTGCTGAATTTTAATGCCTTCCATTGCAGTGACCTGCCTGCGGTTGATTGACATTTGCTCCGAGGATTTGGCGATTGCAGTACCATCTAATTACGACCATAATAAAGACTAGGAAAGTTTCGTGCAAACGAGTTCTTTGAAGAGCTTAGTGATCTTCCTCACACATTTAGTAGGCTACTATTGATTGGCAGTAAGTAAATAAGGAATACATGCCATTATACAATTCACATTGTTACAGATTTCTTCTCCAAATGATTTCTTTCCGAATATAATTAGCTAGTTGATATCCTGTTCACATTCTTCTGCATCTAGTATTGATGGACATCTAATGAACATCTAGGAGACCATCTAAGGACATCCTCGAGAAACATCTAGTGGTGGAACTATTTGCTTCTCGAAGATAAGCTATGCTCCGGTGATTATTGATGAGTACATGGTGCATTCTTTCGTGATTGTAATTTGGAAATATTGCCATTATTCTTTCGGCATATTTCACTTTTGGTAATTGGTATATGCCACCCCTTTTGGAATAACAACTTGGAACATGAATCTGCAATTGATTGCATTACGTGATGATCAACGAGTCTTATCAAATCCGGCCTCGTATTGTATTATATGGGATTTTAATGATCTTTCCCATCAATGCGATCATATTGCCTGTGATACTTCATTGAAACCATTAATAGACTTCCAACGAGGGGTGATCGAGTTCTAGATCAATTATTTACCAATTTTGGTGGTATGGTATCTCCGAAAGTTGTCGCTCCGATTGGTAGTTCAGATAATTGTTCAATTATTTGGTGTCCTGATAACACAAAACAATTCGGGTAATTATAAAAATATCAGAGTGAGAAAGTTCAACAATGGTCGCATGGCTTCTTTTTCGAAACGATTCATAGCAGAGACTGTCTTGGTCTTATTAATTCTTGAGATGATTTGGATCATTCTGCAAGTCATTTCCCTGAATGTCTCTTTGGTGCGTTTGATTCCTTTTTTCCATTTCATACTGTTCGGGTTAGAGATGTAGAGGATCCATGAATGAGTTTGTCATTGAAGATTCTCATAAATGACACAGACAAAGCTCTTGCCAATGGACAGCGTGAGAAGTATAACAGACTACGTGAGGATGACATCAGACATATACGTTATTTGAAGTCTGAGTATATGATCAAAGCCGCTAAATCGGGTAATATCAAGAACCTATGGAACGCAATCAAAACTACAGAAAGAAGTAGTATCAAAAGTCTTATTCCTGTTACATTGACATGCGAAGATTTCAATCAGCATTTCCTGAATAATTTTCAAACTGGTAATGGATAGTTACTTATCTCTACAAAAGAAGATCTTCCAGATGTCAAATTGGAATTGAGTGAGAAGGAGGTTGATGACCAACTAAGTAATTTAAAGAGAAAAGCATGTGGTACTGATGGATTGCCATATTGGGTATATCGCGACTGTCACTTAGCTCTGACTCCACCAATCACCCGAATCTTCAATCAAAGTCTCTTGGAGCGTCGTGTGCCTTTGCGTTTTAAAATGGCTTCAGCAATACCAATTCCGAAACGCCGTTCAGCATGCAACGTCAAAGAATACAGACGAATATCATTTTTGCCTACAATGTCAAAAGTACTGGATAAATTGGTGTTTACCGAGTGGTTGGTCCCATCCATCCATAGCAATATTTGTTCAAATCAATTCGCCTATGTGCCATGGCCTGGCACAGGGACCAGTGTGGCCTTGACTAAGATTTATCTGCACATCCTTAAATATTTAGATAACACCTCTGGTGGCGTTCGGGTGGCAACTTTGGACATTGCCAAGGCTTTTGACAGGCTACAGCATGCGTCTATTTTGAAATTGTGTATTCGATACAAGGTGCCTATCTAACTGACTACCTGCATATCAAGCAACTTGTCTTGTCGCTCTCAAAGAGTTTCTTGACGCGGAGAGGACTAATCTTGGGTTGACGTTCCATGTGGTGTGACCCAGGGGAGTGTCATCGGGCCTGTGCTGTCTTGTCTTGTGATGGAGTCCTTGTCATCTGTGTGCTCAAACTCTACCTTCGTAAAATATGCAGACGCTCTGGCTGTTCTACATTGTATAAGAAATCAAAGTGAAGACAAGTTGCAGGATGAGATTGATAATGTAGTGATTTGGTCCAGAAACAATGGTCTCGAGTTGAATTTCTCTAAGCGCTTTATAATGGATATAATCACTCGAAACAATTCAATTACGGCTCCTGTTTTCATAGAGAATGATGTCTTACAAAGAAGTGATTCTCTGTTGCTCCTGGGTTGTCATTTATCCAGTGATATGAGATGGTACATGCATATCAAACGAGCATCGAAAAGATTGTATTTGCGTATTGATCTCAAGCGCATCAACTGTCCATGCGATGTGTTTGTTACTGTATATACTCGTACTAGTTTGATTCGTCCAGTGTATTTACACAAAAGACTCGATAATGCTGAAAGGAGGGCCATAAGAATCATTGGTGAAGATCATTGGCAGGTCAAGTTATTTGATGCAGGTGACAATATATGCAAAAGACTTCTCAATAAAGTGTCAAAACACTCTGAGCATCCTCTAAGACAGTTATTTGAGCTTCGTGAACCTACAAGAAATACGAGAAAATTCAGAGCAACATGCGTCGACCGAGGACAAAGACAAGCAGATATTCTTCATTTGTAAATTAGTATTCCTGATCTATGCACCTTCAACTATGTACATGTTGATATCTGTTATGTGCTCGCCGCATTTTGCAAGGCAAATAAAGAAATTCTCATTTTATCTTATGAAATAGCAGACTTTGATCTCATTGTTCCGTTTTTGAAGAAACCCATGGAAAACGATGGATATTCAATGTTTCTTTTTATGTTTTAAGCACTTTCAATCGCTAGCACCCTGCCATCATTATCAGGATGGATTATTCTGATTTTCGATCGTTCTGAATCATTAGCTTTGTTGATATTCGATGGGTTTGCATCAATCAGTTTGCTATATACTCTGAATTTTGTCTTTACAAACCGCACACGTATATTACTTTATTCTGTTCAACCGTGACATTACACCGCATGAATAAAAGTTAGTATTCATTAATCAGCACGGTTAATTTTGGGTGAGATAGATGTTCAGCTTCACACTAGGCGAGAATTTGAATAGGATCACATTTTCGGGATAATTCTCCCATCTAATCTCAACTAGTGAATAGCTGTGATAATAGTACTGATTATTGTGGCGACGAGTTAACTTCTCTTGGAAATGGAGACAAAAGCAATGTCAGTGAACGTGTTAGGAGAGTCTTATAATAATATTATGAACTAAATTGAGATTTCCATTGGTCAGACCTTTCAGCTCCTTGCGGTTGGGTTGGTTGTTTCTTCTTTGATGACGACGCATCACAATTAGAACGACAAGATAGACTGAAACAACTGCCGCCATGAAACATCCAATTCCAAGAAATACTCTTTTCAAAAATGACGATGAATTAGTTTCGAAGGTATCTGTGCTAACTTCGGTCGCTTTAGCTGGAATTGAATCAATAGTTTTGTTGACATTCAATGGTTCTGCATCAATCAGCTTGTAAGATATCTTGAATTTTGACTGTACTTTCCACACACGTTTAATATTGATCGTGACACTCTGATTGGTGCTGAAATAGACATCAGATGGAATAACACTGCCACAAACCTTCGTGACAGATATCTTTTTATCATACTCTCCAACAAAGATAGTCAAGTCATGATGAGAACAATCCACAAAGAAACTTTCAAAGTGGAGACGAACGACCTTTGATTTCTTCCATTCAATTACCCATTCACAGAAAGGCATGAAGTCTTTAAATTGATCGATTCCACGACTTTTGATAACACCTTGTTCTTCTTTCAGTATTCGCTGACCTCCACACCACGAGTTATTTGACAATTTTGCGCTATCGATGAAATGGTAACTGATGTTGAATCCCTCTCGTGCGTATCTATCTCCATTGCTTATGAACCTGAGCGTCATACTTTGACCGCTGGAATAGAGTTCGGATGGTAAATACTTTTTCGTCCACACATTACCGCCAATTTTGGACTCTGGTCATTCCCACCATCGTAGACAGTGAGGTAATCTTCTCCTGGTGTACACAAGCTGTATGAATCGAATGCCACATTAAAACACCCAACGACAAGATGAATGACTTTCTCTTTGCCTGCTATTATAGTCCATTTACAGTCCATGTTTGGAGGATAATCACATTTTCCATCGAACTGTTTATGACTGATGAGGAAACCGCCCAGTGACTTTTGCACAAGATCTCCACAAGCTGAATGTCTTTGAGAGAGAACGGAAGGAACTGCATACGGAAAATAGAAAAGGACTATCACAGAATGTAATTTGTACAACATCACGAAATTTTCTTCATATACTAAGCGGATGCTGAAATGGATCACTTGACACGCACAATCTAGAATATATTGTGTTTACGCACTTCGCTTAAAATAGAACTTGACGGTTACATCAAGTCTGGTCACCAATCATCTCAGAGTTGGAGGTTTTTTTTTATTTTTTTTTTTACTGAATTTTCACCCCTAGCACAGCTATGAGCCATGAACGAAGCTAGGGGTAACACAATGAAAAAGTAACAAATTGTATTATTTTAAATAAATAGAAGGAAAAGAACAGACCTTCTAATCTGATTAAGCTGTCCCCATCAGAAACCTATTCGCACGCCTCTTGAAAGCATCAAGATTGTATTGGTCAGGGAAAGTGGTCTGGGGAAGCTGATTCCAAAGCTGTGCCGTGCGAACAAAAAAGCTTTTCGAGCGACTCACAGTACGTGCGCGTTCTAAGCTCACATTATAGCATGTGAGTGCATTAGCTCTGTGTGTGCTTCTGGAGAAGATCTTAGGTTAGGGTACGCACTCATTTACTGCAGAGCTGCTTCTACCGAGATAGTACCTGTAGAAGAGACTGAGTGAAGCAACATCCCGTCTGACGGAGAGCGGCTGCAACTTGCTAGCAAGTTTTTCACCCATGAGACTCTTGACACGTTTCTCAACCCGTTTCAACCCGTTCAAGGAGTTTAAGATGCGTTTGTGGGGCGCCTGCCCACAGATGACAACAATATTCCATCAGAGGACGAATAGTGCACTTGTAAAGATAGCAGACAGTCTGTGGTGGAAGATAGCTGCTGGCACGATAGAGACTACCAATGCGTTGAGCTGCCTGCTTGCTAATGGATTGGATGTACGGTTTCCATGACAAGTCTTTCGTAACCGCCAATCCAAGGAAGGAGATGGAATCTTGTTCTCTGATCCTATTATCTGACATCTTAATGCTATTATCATCATCTCCTTTAAGTCGTGAGTGCAGAATGCTCTGAGTTTTTGAAGGATTGAAGGAAACAAGCCAATTGGCGCCCCATTCTGAGACCTAGCGTAAGTCTTCATTAAGAACGTCGCATAACTGCTGACGTCGCTGAGTGTTTTTAGCGAGTCGCTCATTGGAATTGAAGAGTGTTGTGTCATCTGCATACATCACCAATTTACTCACTAGGCAATCTGGGAGGTCGTTGATGTACAGCAGAAAAAGAGTGGGTCCCAAAATTGACCCTTGAGGAACTCCTGCATTGACAAACTTGGTGGAAGACTTTTGGCCATCTAAGACGACAGATATCTGCCGGTCACTAAGGAAAGAAGCAAGAAGTTTGTGGAGTTGATCAGCAACTCCGTAGGACTTTAGCTTCATAAGGAGTCCCTGATGCCAGACTTTATCGAATGCCTTGGAAATATCCAAGGCAACTGATCTCGTCTCACCTTGTCTGTCAAGGACACGACTCACATGTTCAGTGACATATGAAAGAAGATCTGCAGTTGATCGACAGTGCCTGAAGCCATACTGTTCTTCTGATAGAAGGTTCTGAGTTTCAAGGAAGTCAACAATGTGTTGGTTAATCACTGCTTCAAAAATCTTGCCAGCAATTGGAAGCAGGCTGATAGGACGGTAACTAGATGGAAGAGATGAGTCAGAACCTTTCTTTGGAACTGGAACCACGGAAGCTACTTTCCAACAAGAGGGAAACTCACCGGTGGATACACATCTACTGAACAGTTTAGATAAAAGTGGAGAAAGCTCAGGTGAGAGATGCTTGAAGACCGAAACCGGTGTTATAGTTCTCTCTCTCCCTCTATGTGAATTTCCTACCGGAAACTAAAGCCATGGTTAGAGTTTCCGTTTTAACAATAGGATGCAACAATAATCTATTGTTGCACCCTCGAGTTTACAGCATGTTTCTTGCACATCCTAGTGGTTTAATGAGATAGTCATTTGACCCAGAAAATGAAACCCAGGTTAGATTTTCCGATCGGAAAGTGTAACCCAGGGAAACTGTATACCGTAACACCGGGATGCCGTCTGGTCCGCTAGACTTAGAGCTATCGAGACCGGCGATGATCTTTTTGACGTTTCGGACTGTGACTGAAGGAGGACTAACTGTCTCATCAGTGCGCGTGGGAATTGGAGGTGGAATTCTACCTCCATCGTTTTAATGACGAATTCTTCGCAAACTCCTTGCAAAGAAGCTCGGCTTTGTCTGCTGAGGTTGTCGCCATAGAAGTACTGACTTCGGCATGACGGAGTGCTGGGATGGAGGATTTGTTCCTATTGGTGACACTGTTGTAAATCCTCCAGAAGTCCTTAGAGCCAAGCTTTTGGGTAGCAATGGATTTCCGCACATGCAAAGCGTAACGGCTTTTGGCCTGATGTATGGTTTCCTTGCAATGTCTACGTGCGGTTTTGTACAATTCAAGATTGCCAGCGCTACTGTCACGCTTATACTTATGGAAAAAGTGGTCACGCTGGCAACTTGCAGCTGCACATTCTGGTGTAAACCAAGGTTGTGAATGAGGCTTCATTTGGAAAGTACGGTGAGGAATGTAGGCCTTGAATGTAGCTCGAACTTGACTGAGAAAAGTGCAGAATTGATAAACTGTTCTATGGAAGGGTGCAGACGGTGTGGAGCAAACTTGTTTGCCAGAAACTGTGATAACACAGTGATCAGACGTGCCGAGGGGAGAAGTAACCTTGTGTGAAAAACCAGTTGGATTTGAGGTGAGAAACAGGTCAAGGAGATATCCAGCATCCCCAGCTCGGTCAGGCACTATGGTAGGACAAGTGACAATTTGACTAAGGTTGTGAGAGACAGCGAAATCCTGGGCTGCCTGACCGGAGAGATCGGTGGTGCGTGAGTGCACAAGCCAGTCAACATTGTGCACGTTGAAGTCACCAAAAACGGCAACTTCAGCGCTGGGATACTCTTGTAGAAGAGAATCGATCTTATCAGAAAGAACATTGAAAATATCCGCATTAGTTGATGGAGAGCGGTATAGAAAAAATAGAAGAGTGGTCTTCTGCAGCGGCGCAATGAAGGCAAGATACTCATGCCTTGGATCCTCTGAGATACAAAGCCCTCTCAAGGGAAGGCTTGTCTTGGCGTAGACTCCAAGACCATGACAAGGTGCTTTATCCATCCGGTGAAATATGTATCCATCAGGAGTAACGTCGCCTGATGACACACTGGGATCTAACCTGGTTTCCGAAAGGGCTAGAAGATCTGGTGACTTACCTTGCAGGAAGAGGTTGATGTCGTCGTAATTGGACCTCAGTCCTCTTACGTTGCTGAAGCTGATCCTGAGAGGGGTTTTGAGCTTGACGGCTTGACTACGTTTCTTGTGTGTCTTTCTCATTTTCATAATTTCTCATAGAATATCAATCAAATAAACGAAAATTATACTGTACAACAAAGTGATACAAAAACTTTGGAAGGCATCAGAAAAACGTAAATAATAGCAACAAAGCTGCAATAAATAATACGCAAAAAAGACACTTATGGGCACAGTTCATGTCGCAAAAGCTTGAAGAAACCCAAATGAGAACCCCTTTGCCGTAACAATGGGTACAAGTCAGGTAGGCCACAGAGGAGCCGGATACAGCTACACGGGCTAAACCCCTCAGTAAAGCTACCCACGCATGTCCGTGGCAGTGGAACTGTACCGCCTTTTTTCGAGCAGTTGACCGGGCCTGCCTCCCAAAGCATTACCAGTGGGTTCGGGACCCTCGAACTACCTGACGCCTGTATGCCGTGAATACGTTGGATCTGTCACACCTAAACCTGCAACAAATTGGGAAGTGCAAAAGAGAGCAGTGGAAGGAAGTTCGATCACAAATGAGCCAAATAAGTGCCATGCCCAAAAACCTGATTCAACAACATGAAACATCTGATGACTGTTCATATCTGGCAAACCAGGGGGTGGTGTTAATTGGGACGGCCGAAGCCTACCACACATTTAAAATAAACAAACGTGAAGAAAAAGAATGAAAAATTTATCAAACATAAATAAATTCAATGACCAGTAAAATAGAAATAATATTCCAGAGCCTGCTAGTTAGCCGGAGTACGGTCACAAACCGCCGACAACAAACCTTTCCGACAAGGTAGAACCCAAAGAAGCATGAGCTTCAGACGACAAAGCCTTATTGCGACTCCGTTTTCACCCTTTCACCGCTTTGAGGCCGCAGGTTGAGTGAGAAAGGGAAACACAAAACAGAAAGGTGGGTCACAAAATCGCGTGGGTCACGTGGGTCATGTTTTTCCGAAAAGTTGGTGGGTCAGGTGGGTCGTGGGTCAGACTTCGTTGACCCACTTCCAACCAGTTTGACCCATGATGGACTTGACAATTTCAAATGCTGTAAACTTCATTTATTCATATTCTAATCATTCATGAAAAATGATTGAATCAGTGTCACTGAAAGGGGTGATGGATGCATACAGTCAAAATATGCAACACTATTGACTTTCACATGCCTCATGCAGTTTCGAAAGGGGCGGAATTCACACAAATGAAAGGCTCGAAAACAATTGTTGCTATCTACTGAGAGATGTTGTTTGAATACAATTGTGTATGCTCGATTCTCTGTCGCTATGTCTGACGATACTCAATGATGTGTGACCTTGACTTCAGAGATACAGCTACTTAAGAAGTCAGGTATTCAGAGGTTTTTTTCATCTTGAAAATTTTCTTGCAATGCCAACTGACCTTCGTTCTTTTTGCTTCGCTTGGTTTTGTTGGTCTTTCGTAGAAAATATCCTCTGGTAGAGATTAGAATGGAAAATCTCGGGTAAAGATTGATCAGAGCCTACATATTTTCGAAATATGTAATTGATAAAATATCTTGATAATATACATGCTTCATATCTAAAGTATTTAGCCGTTCAATCTACTCTCGCATCGTACGTGATCCATGCATCTCATTGCTCATTCGATGCATGATAATCTGAAATACGATAATTCATACGGCGGTCATTGATCTAGAATTATCCCTTTCACACAGACTTATTACGGCAGAGCCTTGTGAGGAGATATTTTTTGACACTTCGTATCAATAAAAAGTTTCGTTTTGATATTTGATCTGGTATCAATAAAAATAGGAATATTTACATGATGCCGCCAGTGATTGTTATCACAACGTACTCGCACATGTAGCGCCACTCATATATATCAGTTCATCTATATGTACATTGTAAGCTAATTAATGAATTATAATTTTGTCATCGTGCAATTTTCTATTCACGCGTTACACATGCTTACTCCATTTAATTTTCAATGAATGTCATTCTTACATCAAATATAGGGCCTACAACATTACACTTAAATCTGACATTAGCGGAAGTAAATGAAATTTGAATCAATTGCCATCAGAAGCAACAAAATATTAGTTTGACGATTATTCTGGGATAATTTTCACGCATTTAGTACGTAACATAAAGGATTTTGGCCTACTGCAGTCTTATTTTTTTAACTTCATTTGATTAAGAAATGCAAAATTTGAAATTTAGTCTGTAGGGCCCTCAACTTAACTTATTATCTCTACGAGTTAAATAGGTAGCACTAAAAAGGACAGTCAAGAATTATAACAAGAAACAGAATCGTTAAAATTTTTTAGAACCTTAGGCATTTGTGGTACATGATTATAATATAATTTTGATGAGGCTACGTGTCTATTTATCATGTGACAAGTGATCTGATACACTTGAATCTTCATAACAAACTTACTACGAGACCTCTACCTAGATAGACCTAGATCTTGAATGAAAATGAAACTAAAGATGATACCAGAAAAGGAAATTGCACTCACATCATTCACCCTTGCAGCATGTGGATCATGGGTCAAATTTCGTTGAACCACTTCCAACTCTGTCTCACACCACCACCATCATGAGAAGATGTATCATGTCAAAAATTATGGCTCCAGACTAAGTACTTTTCAGCTTTCAAAAGAAAATGTAGAAAATTTCATATTTGTCAAAAAACTGCCATCTTCGTCCCCTTTGATTAACATGTGTTTTCTTTGATCACGTCTCATTTTCGCAAAGAGAAACCGAATCTGGCTGCCGTACTAATTGTAGTGTTGCTGCAAGTTATTATGCTTCATGGAAATTCGCCAAGAAAGTTTGATGTTTACGTTTGTAGCTGAAGGAGAGGCCGACTGTTCAACCGTCAGAAAACTATCTGAAAACTAATGCACCTGTCATTGAGAAAGAACTTCTGAGTTGGAAGAAACCAGACCCGAGGTGATACTTCTCTTCGGCGAGGCCACGACTGTAGCCCTACTGAACGCTGGATACTCACAACAATCCATGTAGGCGTATACCTACCTCTACAGGGTGTGGTACAAAAATGTGACTAAATTCAACAGTAGCATAACTTTCTAATTATCCGACAGAAATTGGTACTAATAGGCTATCTCTCTCCCCCAGGTTTTCAAATTTGTCTAGAATCTGCAAAAATGAGTCAATCATCGCAAAATTCAGGTAGACAACACAAGTATATTTTTTACCAACATACAAAAATTTATGCAGATCGGACAAGTGCTTCTTGCATTAGAGACGACAACGTGAAGTGTGGCGATGTCAATTGGCTGATGACTTCGCTTGCTCGACGCATTATTGTTACTCGTGTGTGCATTGTTCTCTCTCCCTCTTTGTCTCATCCACCGCTATTTGAAATCTTCCCACGACCACTACATTGGCCATACCTGTTAAAATTTTAGTGTAAGGTATGTGGCCTAGTAATCATCACTTCACGAGTTGTAGAGAAGTGACTTTATTGACTTTAAGTGCTTTCTGCTCAGACGATGAGGTCAGAAGAAGTCAAATCAAGTTATCTGCGAATGATGACCTATGTCAGCAAAAATAGTTTGGAACAAAAATGCTAGGGTTGCAACAATTATTTAAATTTGTTTTTCAAATGCTCAAAAATGTCTAAAATCCGATGGAAAATATTTCAACATATAATAACTTCATAGGTCTACAATTTTCAAGGAGGAAGAATGAAGTAATAGCAGTTTTCTGCAAGCGTGAGTGCGTGATGCGATGAAAAATCGCATACAAATTCAAAGATTTCTATTTTTCAATTTTGACCACATGCTGGACCACTTTGCAACATCTCTAAATACATGTAGTGCTATTAGAGCACTCAGTAGACAATAAATGAGGCAATATTGCGATCGACGTATCCGCAAAAGTCAAATCCTTCAAGATATTAGGCATGAGTAGGATCACTGTGTGGGCTATTATTCTAAAAATAAACATACTTTATCTAACATCGCATTTGACATTTAAAGAGAATACATCCGGTTTTTTATCATGATGTCCGTTCATCGTGAGTGATGATGCGACAGAAAAGCAGAATGAATAATTTGGTTCCATAACTTACTGTGCAAAATTACCACCAACAAACATGTCTAATACTTGCTAAAGTAAAGTGAAAATAAATGCTGATTAAAAAATACAGACTTATTACAGACTAACAGACCAGTCTGTAAAAACAGACCAAGTGGCAACCCTGGGTTACTAACTCTCCCCTGACGAGAGTTACAGGTGTGTGAAGGCTGCCCCATCCCTAGCTTCTAACATGGCTTCGTGCCTTGGGTGGGGCAGGGATGAGCAATAAATGCTCTATAGCAAATGCCTTTCTTTATCAATACGGTCGCAGAATCTACATCTCAAACGAATAAGTCACATACAGGGAGGGTGTTCGCGATCTTCTTGCGGATTTTTGTTAGTTATATTACGGTGAATACCGCTGCGTATTGAACAAAGTTGTTGGGTAAACTAGCTATATGTAAGTAGGCCTGCACTCGACGACAAGGTGCACATCAATGAACATGTTTGAGCTATATTTCATTAGATACAAAATCAATCATGTAGAATGGAGCGCATTGGTTGCTTTACTGGACGCTAACCATGCTTTTCTGTTCTATAACTTTTGCCATGTGATCTCTTCCCAGAGGTGACTAAGGTTGCTTCAGTTTCCACCTTTGTGGTAACATGATCGTGAGGTCGGACGTAGTGAAGATCCCGACATCGACAGACAGATAACCTCTCGAATCTCGAGTCGGCAGCTGATTCGCTGTAAAAACCTATGTAATGTTGCATAATAACAACTTGTAAAAATCCGCAAGAAGATCGCTAACACTCTGTACTTTTGAAAATTAAAAAATGACTGTATTATGATTATTGACCATTTGACTGGTATGATTTAACAGCAGTCTTGAGCGATTGTTGAGGGCCAATGAAAGTCGTCTCCCCGGGACGACTAATCCAAAATTCCAGCTCCAGGGCGGAGAATTAACAACATAAGAAAGTTTAAATAAGATCCTAAATAAGCGATGCTGTAACAACCGCGTTGAGATTTGTAGCGGCTTCATGCTGTATTTTATTGACTACCTTTAGAATTGAAAAGTCTTGCCAATCAAACTGCTTTCAATGCATATGAGGATACATGATTAAATATATAGAAATAAACAGATATCAACTCCAAATATATATTTCACAACAATAAAAATCAAAATTCACCGACTCTCGTTTTGAGTGTTTTGGTGTACACTGTACATCATTTTAATACTGTTTAGAAATTGTACATGACTTATAACTTCATCGAAGCTGAGCATGTGTAATAACCATCATCAGAAGTAGAGAATCTTTCAGACAATTCAACCGTTCTGAGGAGGAGATCATTGCAGAAATCGAAATCAGAGAACCGGCGCAGTAAATTGGTCGCATCAAATGATTCTCTCGGTGGTTTTCTTCTTTTTTCCCCATAAGTTGCAGCTGATGCGCCGGTGGGATCCTTTCTGAACAATGTATTCATCAGCGTTACGTGAAGCTTCACGCGATCATATTGACGAATCATCAGGTTCTCGTCCACGAAACGATCTACGATGAAATCCGCTAACCTTTGGAGGCTGTTAGAATCGTCTTTAGAGTGTACCTGCATATAAAGTACGTCAACCTCGGACGGATCATCGTTCATGTACTCCAAACCCGCGCAATTGACTTTCAAAGGAAGTTGTAGCATCTAAAAGAACAAGACAAACATGGTTGAGGAATGTAAATTTCTCCAATTCTGATGATTGAGTTGTTCGCAAGTGTTAAGGTTTATGATGCATTTGTTCAAGACCAGTGAGACATGATATAAAAGGCTTTTTTGCAAGAGTTTAGATCTACTTCATGTTCCATCATTACTGCAATCACAGAATTAGATTCATCTGCGTGCGCTTCGGATTATGTGAGAGAGGAAGAATTACATCTAACCTGAATATCGAAATGGCGCATCACAGAACTAGACAACTTGCTCCTTCTCAAATGGATAACTCGTGTATCGCTTGTTATTGGAATGGCAAACAATAAGCTGTCAGCAGAGGACACCAGAGCCAGTGAGAGATGCGTGCGTGCTGTGATATCACGTCGCACACACCAAACCACACATCGATGCCTGGCTTCGATTCAGTGTATGCACTATACAGTGAGAAATGCCGAAGAGAGGATGTGAAAACATCAGGTGAACTAATTTTCGTACGCCTGCTACTTACTTTAATAATGATCGGAAGGGCCAACATTATGGAGAAAACTTGTGCGCAATGATCTGAATTCTTCGAATCTGGAGGAATTTTGGCAATCGAAGCACTTTGCTGGAACTCACATTAATCCGCAAGCGACGCACGACTTTTTTCCTATCTCTGCAAGGTATTAGGAATTCCTTTTTGCCCACTTAATAGGTTCCTCTATGTGCCGTCAATGTCGTATTAATCACACTTCTAGTAAACCGAAGCAGATAAACAAAATATTTAATTCTGTGACTGCAATACAGTAAATAAATTTTATTTTGCAGGTTAGTTTATAAGATATTGCTATTGCGAAGGTATATTGACGGTGACTGTTCAACACTGGGCTTGAAACCTCTAAATCAAATGAAGAATGACAGACGATAGAATTTCGCAGCCACAGTACACTTCATTGAACACATTCGAATAGTCCCCTGATGCGGTCCAACTAATTTCAGCAAGAGAATATTGAGGGGCGTGCTAAAATCGGGTTTGTGATAACATTGCCAAATACGTGATAGGCAATATGATAAACGGGTGCTCTTCTAATTTGCTATTGAATCGTTTAAACTAAAAGTCTAACCTCCTTAATAAGATGCTACGTCTACACTTATATTATGAAAGTCTTTTGAGATCTAGCTTCTAAAGTCAGATACATGAGCTTGTCGCGATTATTGAATCACGCTTTGCAACGCAAGCATTCATCATTCACTGAAACGTTCGTTAATGGTTGCTTGCAAGTAAAATACTTTTTTGAGTGAATACTTCTATCATCTGAGTGATGACTGTGTGGATTTTTCCATTATCGTTACCACTATCATTACTCTTATCTTCGACTGCCTGCATGCTTGAATCTCGGTTTTCTTTTTTATTTAAGAAAAACTGTGTCGGCAGACTTTTTCTGATATCAAACATCAAAAATACCATAAAAATAATATAGCGAAGAGAAACTAATTCTATTATCAATTTCATGGTAGAAGATGAATATAGAAGAGACATCAATGTGAGAAAAAGCCTTACTGTTATTATAGATTTTTATCCCAAATTTTCGCCTACTTAGGACGCTTCAGGGGATTGAAAGGGAGACAAGCTTTGGAATTCAAACTTACATGGTGACATGGATATGTATAAATTCATGAAGGGATTATGTTAGACATAAACAACACATAGATAGAGATAAAGTCTACCATAGAATTATAAATGCTGTATCAGCACATATAATGAATTATGAAGGTCACAAATGTTCCTGAGTTATAAGTATAAAAATTGCGGTATTGTTCTTTTTCATCTTTGGAGTTTATATGCGGTGAATATTTCTGGATGAGTTGGGCTTCCATTAAACGGATGTTTGTGTTGTCTCTCTCGTAGGATAAAATCTCGGTCTTGATATTGTTTGTTGCACATTTCTGAAGATGTTTAAAAATTGAAGAGCTCTCTCTGGTAATATGTTCTTTTATCCGTACATGAAGTTGTCTGATTGTGCTCCCAATGTAAAACTGTTGACACTTACGGCACGTGACTTTGTACACTACATTTTTCTGAAAACATAGCTTGTTATCTTTCAGTGGACATGATGTCATTTGGCTGTTGTTTATTGTTCTGTTTTTTGTTCTCAAAAATCACAAACAACGTTGAGGTCGGCTTTGAGAACAAAAAACAGAACAATAAACAACAGCCAAATGACATCATGTCCACTGAAAGATAACAAGCTATGTTTTCAGAAAAATGTAGTGTACAAAGTCACGTGCCGTAAGTGTCAACAGTTTTACATTGGGAGCACAATCAGACAACTTCATGTACGGATAAAAGAACATATTACCAGAGAGAGCTCTTCAATTTTTAAACATCTTCAGAAATGTGCAACAAACAATATCAAGACCGAGATTTTATCCTACGAGAGAGACAACACAAACATCCGTTTAATGGAAGCCCAACTCATCCAGAAATATTCACCGCATATAAACTCCAAAGATGAAAAAGAACAATACCGCAATTTTTATACTTATAACTCAGGAACATTTGTGACCTTCATAATTCATTATATGTGCTGATACACCATTTATAATTCTATGGTAGACTTTATCTCTACCTATGTGACTTTATCTCTATCTATGTGTTGTTTATGTCCAACATAATCCCTTCATGAATTTATACATATCCATGTCACCATGTAAGTTTGAATTGCAAAGCTTGTCTCCCTTTCAATCCCCTGAAGCGTCCTAAGTAGGCGAAAATTTGGGATAAAAATCTATAATAACAGTAAGGCTTTTTCTCACATTCATCACTATGCTGTTTAAGCAGAATTTTAATCTAGAAGAGACATCGTAGCAATAATCAAGACTTTGATTGGTGAAATAATTAATTATACCAATATACACTATAACACTATAAAAATATCAAGATCGCCATAAAATTTGCAAATCAAATAAAGGTGTTATGTCTTAATTTAATTTAATCCAACGTTAAGGCCTGGAACCGGTCTGAAGTCCCCTTGATACCGATCGACCAGTTGTCATATTAAGCGAACAGGTCGGAAACTCTCGACCGGTTTCCACTAATGGCACAAAGAGTAGAGCCATTAGGAAGCAATATATCTCACATGATGTTAGGTAACTCTCTCAGAACGAAAAGTCACATCCTTTGAAATTTTATGTTTGAGCTTTTAATATCATACCTCATGTATCTCAGATTGACATTTTTGCAAGACATCTCCAGCCTTTTCGATTTCAGTGTCATTGAGAAGCACCAGCACACCTAAAGTTAAGTGCAATTTCATCGGATTCTGGAACAGTGACGGATCAATACCTCTGTCTCCGCCACAAAAATCTAGAACTTGAGTCTTAAATTGCTCGAAACCAGAGGTAATTTCTTCTGATGAAATCGGAATTGAAATGAAGTGAGTGAATGGCATCTTCTCCCTTGCCATTTGCACAATCATGTCGATTCTTGTTCTGGCTGACAGCACACCTGAACGATCCCGACTTTCGATGATTAATGGACCCTGTACACCTTGTCGTGGGACACGAATTGTTGTCCGAGTTTCAACCTCCAATCGCTTTTTGGTTTCTCCTCGTCGACCGATGATCATGGGAAATATTTGACTGGGAATATCAAGTTGCAGTTGCCATGCGCCATCTGGTCTCTCAGTCAAACCTGGAACATTTTCCTCAGAATCACCTTCATCAAATGGGCTGCGGAATTCTTCATCTCCATCCTCACGATAAGGCCGATGGTAATCATTACTTCGTTGTCCCCTCTGACTCTCCTTAATTGGATTTCTTCTATAAAACCGCCTACCGACGGCGTAGACTTCTGGCATCATAACATCCATTTAAATTCCTCTGAAAGCGGGAAAATGTTAAATTTCAAGTAATTCAATGGCAACTTTGACTGTTTCAATGGATTACAAACTTTAAGTCAGATTCTCAGTAAAACATTCATGCTAAGTACCTGTAGGACATCTCCAATGATGTCGGACGTAACATTCAGAGGAAAATCCACCTGTGCAAATATGCTAAACAATATGGAAAGACTTAGGTTGCATTATAAAAATGTGGAAAAAGTCCTAGTTCTCTAAATATGACAAGCGACTCAACAAATATCTTCCATCTCACGAGTTTAAAATAGCATGGTGTCGGACGAAATCATAGACGTAATCACTTTCAAGTTTAAGTTTTCCAATTAAACTCCCTGTGAATGACTAATATTTAGGTAATTATATTTAATTAATTTCTGAAGTTGATGTGCCTAATGGAGTATAGGCGTATGTGAAAAGTAAAAATCACAAAAATTATGATGAAATATGTATCGCACTTTGTCGGACGTAACACGTGCGAATCAACTCATGTCATTGAACGAGCCTCCAACTTGTATTTTTATGTTTTTATGGCATTTAATTACTTTAATTTTTTGATTTTTTTGTTGCTTATCCACATCATAATTGCGATTGGAATCAAAATCAACAGCATGGCAGTTTTTAGGCACCGTTATCAACCTATGAAAGTACTCATCCTTGTTTGTTTCCCTTTGTTCGCAGGAGTCATCACTAAGTAAATATAAAGTTGCTCTTTAATAAGAAAAAACCATCTTCGACATGGGACATTTATTCGAGCAAACAATAAAATAAGCACTTTTCCGAGCAAGTAAATATAAAAAATATTCGATAAATAATAATATTCGTTTTGCCACTTGTAGGCATGTCATTACAAAACTCAAATCTGCGGATTCAATCACCTACGGGAGCTTTCACAGACACCTTTAATAATTCTCATTTATGTTATGATATACAAGCAGTACTTGAAACGCCAAACAGAATAAATGAGATCTGTGAGGCCTATGAATCTCTCAAATTCAGAATGTTAAAAAATCTAAATGCTTTAAAAACAAATCAGCATGCTTATTTGTGCTCTTCTGTTGAATTATTTTTTTATACCAGCCTTTCCAGCGTTTATCATCAGTTGAACAGCATGCTACAGGTGCCGGCAACCTCAAAAGCTGTTTTGATGTGTGAAACGCAGCACCCGTAAAGTCGATAACACGTTACTCGTAAGCTGGCAAAATCTTAACTCAGCATCATAGTGCTCATATTAGACTACAGCCACCAAGTTTCTTAAGAGCATCCTAAACCTTCTCATTCGCCTCTCTAGCAAGCCATGGACTGTTGGTTTACTTGTCCTAATCTGTGCAAGCGTTGAATAAAACATCAAGGTACCTATATCTACCGGCATATCATGCTCATTAATCACTGTGATATCAATCATAATTGAGAAGCACGACGCATTTGAAATCAAGTTTTAGATGCCGTTTAAATATCATGCAGAAAAAAACCACGGTAATAAAAACTTGTTTGAAAGCACGGTTTAAAAATAAAACATGCGGTAACCGTCCCTTAAGCGAATGTGTATAATAGGTACTGAGCATTATTGCAAAAATATGCCTGACCATCTAAGCACCAAAAGGGTATATTTAAAAGTCGTGAAGATGTTATTAAAGCCAATATTCATTAGCTTACATAAATAGATCTTACATCGAATTTCATTATTTGAAAAAAATTGCTTTTTTTATTTAAAACTGGTAATGTGCTCCAAACCTACATGCAACCATAGATTTCAGTGCTGACCTCCGTGCATTTTGTAGGCTATTAGATTATAACATGAAAGCCATGCAGCCGCGTCTCACTTCAGTTTCAACATAGAAATCAAATATACATAACATAATTCTGTCTGGCATCACAGATTTTTGCACTATACTGCCTATTACAATAGATATCTATTTTCATTTAGGCCTATATGAGCCAAAAGCATCCATTACATTTCAACTCAGCAGAAAAATGTCTTGAAAATTTCTAACCGATTATCTCTATTGTATCACACTTCTGATAAAATGAAATCTGAAATGTCTTTGAAAACAAAAAAATATGCAATTTTTAACACCCTGAAATTGCTGATCATTCATAGATGCGATAATTTTCAAACGATTAAAGCTCACAGTAAAAAAGTGTACATCATACATGTACAAAACAAACATTCAACATTCATCAAATGCCAAGCATAACAACTGAAACTGATTCCATGTTTATTTTAAAAAAACAACAGCTACATAGACAAACTGCTTTAATGAATTAATGCATGAATAAATGTCCTGCTTTCATGTTAAGGAACTCATGCGATCAGAGTAAGGGAGAGCGGGTTGTCATGAGACACCCTCCTGTACACCATACATTCCAACATCAATTTCAATTTTCGGGGATATATGAACAAAGCCTTGTAAATATGAAGATATGGTGCTTCTGACTGCACAATTACTTGTTCCTATTCTTCGTCCCCAAATTTGGCTTCTATAAAAATTTGAGCGCTTTTTGTACTGTATAATATAATCTCTTCTTATATGAATGACCTTTGCGTACAGAAGGAGACTTTACGATCATTAATTTTGCCGTCGCAACTTCAACTCTTCTTCATGTTTGGTCATCACTGTCATGTTACTCACTTCTTAGCCTTCCATTATTACATAGTTTACGTATAAATTGTTCCAGATTCATATCTTCTCTTAGCTTCAATATCTATTGTACCGTCCAATTTCATTGTATCAAATAACATTGTTCACTTCTTGTTCACTAAATTTCATTCCTGCGCACGGCACCGACTGAGAGCAGGCAAAATTTATCTGCCACTAATGCATCTTGCGAGTTTTCTGTATAAACTTATTCCGGGGCATCAATGTTTCAGATTTCAGCTCGATATAAAGACTGCATATTATCGAATAATCTACATGCAGGCCTATGGATGATTTTTGCTTAGCTGTTTCAAAGACATCTTTCTTCATTTCGTTCAAAAATGTTTAATTTAATTTTATAATGCATTATTCTCGTGCAGCTTTGTCATTTTCTAATAATCGCACCATACTAATTATTCCCCATTCCTATATTTGATTATGTTTTAGCATAGCAAGGCAAGAAAAGGCCTAATTATTCGACAAAATTTAAGTAATGCCGATTGAACACCAATCTAAACCAGCTTATCAATAAATTAATCACTCTTGTGTGGAAGCAAGCTGAAGACAAAAAGATATTACAAAAATTGCTATGGGACGTAACTGACTTAGTTTCACATATTTTACAAATATTATTTGGTGGCCCAAGAAACCCCCAAATTATTCAAAATGGCAAAATTCGCCTCTACTCAAGAAATTTCCTTTAGAATAAAGTAAAATGGGTATCGTGGGAAAGTAGCATATGGAACTTTACGTCTGTGTCCATACCTAGTTATTAAGCCAAAAACGCTGATGCTAGAGCGAAATTTGTGGTTTCTACAAACCCCTAAACTAAGGTGGCCCATAATAACCCTCTTTCTCCTACAGATGGCTACAAGTCCACGAGATTAATATAGCAATGCAGGCTATTTAGAAAAAAGGCACCAATCTGTTAATATAAAAAGGTCACTATCGACGCCGACTTTAATAAGACAAAACAAAGGATTGCGCCGCCATGTGAATTATGATGCTAGCCTAATGTATTACTTAACTAAATTGTAAGGCCTACCTTATTAAGGCCGAACACATTGAAAAACTACGTGGTCAAATTCGGGCAGTAAAAATTGAAAATCAAGTGTAGATTTAATACAGTAGGCATGCTTACTACATAGTAACATAGTAGGCAGGCATACTTCTGATCAATAATGCGCAATAGTCTAAACAATTATCGTTTTAAAACCTAAGTTGGCTTACATGTAAATTGACACGAGATTTTACAATCATATAGACATAGTCAATACACTCATCTATGCATTGGCAGAAATCTTTACATCCATTTTTTGTATCTAGTGCAATCTTAACACATTCTTGCACCCCAACTTTTAATAAAAACCGTCCCCAATTTCTGGAATTCCGTATTTTCCTGAAGAATTTCGTGCATGACCTAACATACGATGTGTGTCATAATCTTCGCTATGCAGCATTGTAAAGATAATGGTATATTAGTGAAATAGATATGGCTTGCTGCCATAAATATAATTTAATTGCTATTTAATTGAATGTGCACAGCATCTGCCATGTTGTGCCAATGCCAACAATTTTACATCATTAGCACTGCATACAAATTACTTACACGTATGACAGAGCACATCAATCTTCCCGAATCATCTATTCACAAGTGTTTAGTTTGATGTGATAACAAAATATGTGGACATTTTAGACAGAGATTGAGATATCGGATACCTGACATTCCGTCGACTTTTAACGATCGATAATACTTTTTGTCTAATACTTTCTACTAACATACAAAATTTCTATCTTGAACCGTTCTTTCCATGTGTTTTGTGCTTGGCGATGTGCTTATAACCTAGAATAATGTAATTAAAGGTATAACGTCAAGGCTTATTTATTTTGCAACATGTCATGTACGAGCACATATATCTGCCGTATATCATGTTTCATCACATCAAATGTAGAGTAAATGAAAAAGTTTCAATAAAAGCAGACATCTACTACACACTTAATGGAGAAACATGTTTTCATTTTTCAATGAGGACTCTTCAAAATTACGAGACAAGAAGGCTTACGCATACATTGGGTCAGGTCACGCTTGTTGTTTAATAAGGGTAGGAGCTCCCTCCTCATCAAGGTATTTTTATAATGCAGAGTCTTTTCCATCAAGTTAATTGATCACCAAGGTCGCTTCTTATGCAATCTTGTTGCCGAAGAGGGTCCTTCTGCTCAGAATTTATACTGAAGGGCACTCTTCCCATGCAATCCTGTTGCCGAAAGGGGCCTCACACCCAATCTAGTTATGGAAGGGGCCCTTCTCATGCAATATCGTCACTGAAGACCGTCCATCTCATCAATCTTGTTGCCGAAGGTACTTATCAAGCTTTATGCCGAAAAGATCCTTTATGACCAAGCTTGCTGCATTAAGGTCGCGTCTCAATCATGATGTCGAAGAGGCCCTCCCATCAATATCGTTGCAGCGCGGTCCCTTCTCATCGATCATATTCAGTGCTGCCAACAGCTCCATTGCAAAATATATATACAGGACAAAATTTTTCACGCAGTTTATTGAACCCCATAAGTCGAGTAATTATTTGCAAATTGAATTGCAGTATTGACCCCGCTGATTTGATAACATTGCAGATTTTCCCAAGAGAAAATGAAAAATTATTGCACCAAACCTTGTGGAACCGTAATCACTCAAAACATTACAGACCGTTTCATAAATGATTGAACTAAAAATTTAACCCATTTTTGAATGTAATTTTCGTGTTGAAGTCCTGGTTCAATACTAATAAACGCTATACAATATGAAACCTTATGTTTCATAACATTATTTTGACATACTCGTACATTTTACTTTCTGAAGTTGTCAGTTGTGGTCAGAAGGCCTTACGAAAGAAAATCAAATGTTTTCCTTTGGTGCAGAATCTTAGTATGAAGACGACACATTTTTGAATGAAAATTGACAAATAGTGTGAGCTATCATTCAGCTTCATCATGATGTAAAGATTTTAAGATCCGTTGAATGTACAAAGAGATTCAGTAGCAATAAGTTCCATCAAAAAAGTGATATTAAAAGAACATCTGACGCGATTTGTCAATGATGAGTATGCTCAATTTCCAAAACTTATTATATCAATTTAAGGGTTGTGTTTAGTACTTTAAATTGGCAGAGCATTTAGGTGGTGTCTGGTCAGTTGTGGTCAGCAGACTTCAATGTAAGATTGTATGAATTTTTGGTCAATTCATTCACCGATACCTACAGATAAATCAACGAATGCAGAAAATTAAGATTATCATCATTGAATCAGCTTTGTTTTAAGCTTACAGAAGATATAAATTTGCTACAGCTTTACTCAATCAAGAATTTTACGTGATTATGTGCTTGCTTACTGTCGCGCTAACAATGCTTTTTGCAGTCAACTGCACACAACTTTTATTGTGCTAAAGCTGACGCTTTCGAGATTGAGTTTAAAAGAATGCTGGTGTTGCCAGTTCCAAGAATATGAAAGTTCGGCCCAAGATCACTGGCCGAGTCTCATTTTTGAAAACCAAATTTGAAGTTTTATCAAGATCGGCAAACTTCAAATTTGTCGTATTCCGAAAGTCATTTGGTGAGTCACCATTGCCTTCGGCTGCGATCAAGAAGATTTCGAATCTCTGATCTGCAGACGGGGACGCCTGTCTGCTCTGCACCTGTTCACAAACAATAGCAATACTTCACAATTCTTCAATTGTCGCTGACGCTTGCGATTTCCACGTCAACATGATTTTTACAATCAATTAATGATGACAGGACAGACGAGTGCCGACATGAGATGATTAGATATGAAGTAGAAAACTTCCAGTCACTAATTACTTCATTTAATTAGGCAAACCACACTGTTTCCTAACACAGTGCCTTAAATGGTCAAATGAATAAATTTAGCAAGCAATCAAATATGATGATGATGATGATAAGCGTTTTATTCTTTTTGAATGAAAATCGGAAGTTACAATCATTTATCTTCAGAGGTCAAGTAAATAAATAAAATAAAAGAGACATAATACTTTCAGTTGTCGAAATAGATAAAAATACCTCAACATTATAAAACTCGTGTTCACCTTAAGTCCATGTGATTCAGCGATGAAAATAAGAATTATGAAGCTTACAAGCACAGATTACAAAAGAGTTGCTTCGACGCTAAGTGCGTACTTCAGGTATTAAGAAGCGACCGGATGATGACTGTGTTGGCAGCAAATCACTTAAAATATGGTCTTTTGTGAGAACTTGCTGAAAAAAATTCAAAGAAAGACGTTGTCGCCGCACTGTAAGAGTCTCGAAGCAGGGCTCACGCAGCGATTAAATTTTGAGAATAAGCTAAAAAAAGAGCTTTTCGTGGTGTGTAAGGATTTAGGAAACGGACTATATTATAAATCGGCAGCATCATTCGATGTTCTCCATGTGCACTGTGTGCAAATCATCACCATCGCATAGGAAATACGCTCTCCGTAAATTACACAGCAATTGTCACAGCTCTTCCGTAGACGATGGCACTATGTCGCAGAAAATATCAATGTGAAGCTCATTCAAAGTTGATGTTTTCCACATTCCTAGTGCGACATTATTGAGTTTGTTTAAATAATGTGTGTTTTGTTTAGAGAGCGAGGAAGTTTGAATAAAAGTATCGAGACTTCAGAACAAGTGACGAACTCGACTTGGAAGCAATAAGTCGTTTTCACTTTGCTACATGTACTTGAAGAGAACATTACATGGTGCTAGGAGTGCTCTCGACTGCCCAATCTCTTTTTAAAAGCCATTGTGAATTAGTTAGAGATTTGATATGTACACTTCATTGCCGACCCCTGGTTCGCTAGACGTTGAAGGTCCTCAGGCGGCGGAAAGTTGGAGGTGTTGGAAAGATGGATGGTCCCACTATGCAATTGCACTAGAGTTAGATGCTAAGGATCAGAAGGTGCAAATATCCACATTTTTGACATGTATTGGCAAAGACGCACGAAGGATTTTCAACACGTTCCAATGGACCAAGCCAACAGATAAAGATTCTTTGCCGTGCATTATTGCCAAATTTGATGCACACTTTCTTCCAAATGTCAACGTCCCATTTGAGCGTTTCAAGTTCAATAAAAGGCAACAACTACCAGGTGAATCTTTCGACGTTTATGTCACAGAACTTAGAGACTTGTCGCTCACATGTGAATTCACAACACAGACGCCTGATGAAGTTCTGCGTGATCGCATAATTTTTGGAATCAGTGACAGCAAGGTCAGAGAGAGATTGCTACGCACAGACAGCTTGGATTTGCAACGCACGCTAGATATTTGTCGCAGCGCTGAAGTTTCCCAAGCGCAAATGAAGCAGTTGGAGCACACCCCTCCAGAACCTGTTCATGCGATGTATAATAAGCCCAACAGATCATCTCGTCCGAGAAAGTCGACTTCACAGTCAGATGCAAAAACAGTTTCAGACTGCAGGTTTTGTGGACAAGGTCACGAACTTAACAAATTCAAATGTCCAGCTTGGGGTAGAAGATGCACAGCATGTGGCATGATGAACCATTTTGCAAGCAAGTGTCGACGAAGCAGAGTCAATCAAATAGAAGCTCAGAGCGAGAGTGAGGAGTTCATGGTCTTCGCAATCTCATCGGAACTTACAGATGACCAGACAGTCACATTTCACTTACAAAGTGGAAATCTGCTGAAATTCCAGCTTGACACAGGAGCTGCATGCAATGCTGTTCCTCTACACATATGCAAGCCGGCCACACGTGACTTTCAATTGAACTACGTCCAGCAAAATTCGACACCGTCATACATTGTTATGTATGGAGGCAACAAGATTCCAGTGATTGGAAATGCATTAATAACTGTCAGACGTCGGGACACAACCTGCAAATTGAATTGCAAGATAATTGATAAACCAAATTACCGCCCGATTCTGGGTCGAAAGGCATGCTTAGGCATGAAATTGGTTGAGATCGCTGACTCTGATGCGAACTACAAGTCACCTATTGATGGCACTCTCTTTTCCATTTCGGGACCCCTTTCAGAAGTTGACATTTTGAACCAGTAGGCCTACTCGAGCGTGTTTGACGACAAAGTAGGATTGCTGGACCCTCCATATCGGATTAAGCTGGATGAAAGCATTAGTCCAGTTCAACACAACCCTAGACGTGTTCCAGTCGCCTTGCATGAGAAATTGAAGAATGAATTGACCAGCTTGGAAAACAAAGGCATTATTGCAAGAACAGAATGTCCAACTGAGTGGATCTCATCCATTGTCCTAGTTCCTAAACAGAATGGAAGCCTCAGAATCTGCCTGGACCCGCGTGATTTGAACAAAGCTGTGCGACGAGAGCACTATCAAATTCCCAACATTGCATGTTCCACTCACTGAGAGATCATCACATTTGACAACCTTCCACACACCGTTTGGACGGTACCGTATTCTGCGACTCCCTTTCGGAATCTCATCAGCATCCGAGGTGTTTCAGCGAAGAATGCACGAGATTATGGAAGGTCTTGCAGGTGTTGAGGTCATTGCTGACGATTTCGTCATTTATGGATGTGGCAACAGCGAAGAGGAAGCCATCCAGGATCACGACCGAAAATCAATCTGCTTTCTTGACGTCTGTGCTAAAAAGGGTCTTCACCTGAGCAAAGAGAAGCTACAACTTCGGAAGAAAGAAGTTCCGTTCATCGGTCACATTGCATCGAGTGAAGGGTCAAAGGTGCAGCCAGATAAAGTTCGAGCTATTGTTGAAATGCCACAGCCGAGTGACAGTGCAGGTGTGCGTCGCCTGCTCGGGATGGTTCAGTATCTTTCCAAATTCGTACCGCATCTCTCCAAATTAACCGAAAAGTTGAGGGACCTCACAAAGAAAGGATGTTTGTGGCGATGGGGCAATGCTGAGATGAAGGCTTTCGAACAAATAAAGACGGCAGTTTCAAGCACGCCGATTTTAAAATACTACGATGTCAATGCTTGCATCACAGTTCAGTGTGATGCATCGCATGGAGGACTAGGCGCTGCACTACTTCAAAACGGACAGCCTGTTGCATTTGCGTCTCGTTCACTTACGATGACTGAAACTCGATATGCTCAACTGGAGAAAGAATTGCTTGCAATAGTGTGGTCGTGTGAGAGATTCGATCCGTATCTGTATGGACGAGAAGAGATACAGATAGAAAGTGATCATAAACCACTGGAATCGATTGTTGGCCGGTCATTATTCGGTTGCAGCGCATGCTTCTGAGATTACAACGTTACAATATAAAGGAGTGTTGTACACCTGGAAAGAACATGCACATCGCGGACACACTCAGTCGAGCTTACTAGCCTAGTGACGTATGCACGACAGATCGAGATAGTGAAGTCCTGTCATTCAGCCTGAACGAACTGCCTATTGCCACATTGACGTTGCAGCGTATTAAGGAAGCGTCCAGATACGACGAATCTATGACAGGTCTTTCACGAGCTATATGGATGGCCTTCTGACAAATGTGAGCTAAACCCACTTCTACATCAATACTGGAGCATGAGGAGCGAGTTTTCTAAAGAAGATGGAATTGTTTTGAAAGGTGAAAGAATAGTGGTGCCGAAAAAGTTGCGCAGGAATGCATTGCATGCGATTCACTGATCACACAGCAGCATTGAATCATGACGAGCCCGTGAAATCTTGTACTGGCCCCAAATGAATGAAGAAGTGCGAAAATTTATCCAAAATTGTGCAATATGTTCTCAATTTCAAGCACTCAACGCCAGAGAGCCATTAATTCCACATGAGGCAGGTGTCGGACCTTGGAGTAAGATAGCTGCGGATCTTTGCGATTTGGACGGCAGAGCTCTACTAGTCGTTGTTGACTATTTCAGCAGTTACATTGAAGTGGTTAGACTGGCACAAATGACTTCCAGAGCAGTAATTAGATCACTGTCAGAGATATTTGCAAGATATCTCGTGTTCCAGATACCCTTGTTACTGACAATGGGCCATAGTTCACGGCCGCGGAATTTACTCGATTTTGTACTGAATGGAATACTGAACATGTGACGACCAGTCCATATTTTCCTCAAAGCAATGGAAAAGTTGAAAATGCTATGAAGACAGTTAATCGCCTTTTCTCAAAGTGCAAGCAGAGCAAAGTCTCTCAGTTCGAAGCACTGCTTGACTTTAGGAACACGCCATCAGCAGGAATGAGCACTAGTCTATCACAGAGACTCATGGGTCGCAGGTGAAGAACAAAATTACCAGTTAGCAGGACGCTAGCAAGGCCACATTTCAGAACAGATCATATGTCTAGAGAGATAAAAGGGACCAATGCAGTTCAGAAGCAGCACTACGATAAGAGAGCCACTAGACTAGGAGACCTTGAACCAAACCAAGATGAAAGAATGCGGCTTCCCGGAGAAAGTCATTGGACGCGTGGAACGGTCAAGCGAATGGTGGCACCCCGGTCATACGAAGTAAAAGTCGACGGAGCGACTTACAGACGAAATAGAAAACACTTTCAACGCCAAGGAAAAGTGAAGGAGTCTCACGACGAGGCCGAGGAGAACGAGTCAGACGCGGAGACGACCCCGATGGAAGAGGAATGGGACAGCGAGCGGACAATCGAAATGGAAGAATCGGAGAGTGAGCAAGTGCAGCGCGTAGAAGCAAAAGTCAAGCGAACACGGCGGGAGAGGAAAGTGCCGACTTACCTGCGTGACTATAATCTCAATGACTCACAATTGTGAAAGATACACGATATAAGTATCTTCTTTTAAAACTTCGTGACTTCTTTCGTGATTCTCTTCTTTCTGCAGAGAGGGAAGATATGACATTATTGAGTTTGTTTAAATAATGTGTGTTTTGTTTAAAGAAGTTTTAATAAAAGAATATAATAATCGAGACTTCAAAACAAGTGACGAACTCGACTTGGAAGCAATAAGTCGTTTTCACTTTGCTACATGTACTTGAAGAGAACATTACAACTGGGTCCCTATTTTACCAATGAGACTACATATTCTCGCCTTCTTAAGTCATTACTGGTTCTTAAATGATTTGTCAGTGGCGAAATAGACACAGAAAAACGGCTATTACTAAAACACACCGAGGGCCAAAATGAAAATTGCTAAAATACACCGAACCCCAAAATATCACATATGGAGGCATTTTCAGGTCAAATAAACGATATAAATGGAAAGAGCGTGCTAAATAACCCTCTGAAGCACACTGACATCAACATCAACAGCTGACTCCTAGGAGAAATATAATAATGAAAAAAAGTTGATTAAATAAATCCACCGATAGCCATAACTTTCAGATTATAGAGTATCTCGCCACAAAACTCGGCCCACACCTGCTCAGGATCATTATCAAGAGCGCTTCAAAACACAACAGCCAACGGGCAACTCTGGACGGAGAACCAGGCCTCCCAGTAAAAGTACTTGGTCGGCTGGATTCATCACTCGAGGTCGTTCCACCTTCGGATCTACATATGAAAATGACAGTTACACCGAGGGCCAAAACTTTGTCAATACTGCATCAATCTCAACCAAACTTGGCCCACACCTTCTCAGGATCATTATCAAGAGCGCTTCAGAACACAACAGCCAACGGGCAACTCTGG
>CAJQUW010003509.1:0-27777 GCA_907163375.1 Prostheceraeus crozeri
TCATTATCATCAAAATCACTTGTGGCGAAGGCACGTTTTAAAGTCTTGAAATCCTCACATTAAGAAAATATGTTCTAGTTTACAAGCACTGGTTTTTTCCTCTAGATTTAGTTCTCGTTCCGGACAACAATCACAGTTTATTTTATAAAATTTTTGTAATAAGTTTTGGAGAGCCGGTCAATATATAATGCAAGAACACATATATACAGTTCGCATTGCATTTAATCAGATAGAATTATGAAGTGTATCAAGGTAAAAATCTAATAAGGTTTGTAACCAAATTCAACGTTGATAATTAAAAAATCCACAGCATCAGGTATATGGTTAAATATAGAGTAATCATACAAAAACAGAGAAATGAATGATATGGCAATCCAATACTTATCCGATCCTAAGATGACATCCCTTAGGTGCAGCCCTCTGCAAATGCTAACTGACCTATTACTCCTATCACTCTTTTTTTTTTACCCAAAGCCTCAACTTGCTAGGCTTCTTGTTGCTTACATCACTTTAACATTCGGTAACCTTTCACAACAACGTACTGCAATTATTTTCTTATTGGCTATGCTTGCGCTTGAGCCAATAAATGTAGGAAAATAATTTTTTGGCGAGTTTCAAAGTATTGCGGTGAATTGTGGGGTGGCCCATAGCACCCCACATTCGGTGTCCCATAACTCCCCATCACAAGTATATTTACAAAATCAACCGACACTAAAATATGTGAGCTTATTTCAGCCAACCGTTTTTTTAAAGATGGTTAACCATGCTGCATCTGCACAATCAAAATCTCAATTGGTGCTCAAACATGACTTGCTCAGCAGAAAAAACATACAGTCGAATCCGCATAACTCGGATTTCCGGATAACTCGGATAAATTTTTTCCCCGAAATCTGCTTCTATTCTATCAATGCTGAAAAATTTGTCTAAGTCGAATTTCCGGCTAAGTCGGACGGACAGGAAGGCCATTTTGTACATGACTTTCATGCAACTCGGATAAATAACCGAATTTGCAAGCCTAAGCAGAGAAATATTTCTTCACCTAACCAACCACAGAGAAGATATGAAAGCCATGTGTTCTATAAATAGAATCTGGTTTTCCCAACGATATTTTAACTTCTAACAGGCAAGGGTTATATAAATAGAATCTGGTTTTCCCAGATCAGAAAGTTGTGTTCAGTTATATTATTGTCACATTCATTGTTATTCGATCGTCATGTCTAAACGGAAATTAAAAACATTAGATTTGAAGAAGAAAATTGAGATTATTGACTTTGTGGAAGCAAATCCTTCATATAAGCGTGTTGAAATTTCTAATAAATTTGACATTCCAACTTCGACGCTTAGTGATTTGTTGAAAAATCGTAAACAATTGAGAATTATTTTTAACCAGTCTTCTCAAAATCTTTCTCGAAAACGTCAACGACAGAATCAATACGAAGAAGTTGATCAATGTTTATTGGAGTGGTTTACTGAGCGAAGGAGCAGAAATTTATGCATAGATGGTGAAGTCCTGCGCGCAAAAGCAACCGAATTTGCTAAAGCTTTGGATATTGACGTCGAAATATCTGCGTCTTGGATTAGTCGTTGGAAAGTGAGACATGACATTTGTCAGAAAAAACAAGCCGGAGAAAGCGCTGATGTCACAGAAGAATCGTTGCATGACTGGAAAAATACGCAGCTTCCTGCCTTACTCGATCGATACTCTGCAGACGACATATTTAATGCGGATGAGACCGCCCTTTTTTGGAAACTGATGCCGGATCGGTCGTTAGTCTTCAGAAAGGAAGATTCACACGGAGGGAAGAAATCTAAAGATCGGATAACTATTTTATTTGCAGCGAGTATGACCGGCGAAAAGCTTCCGATTCTCGTCATTGGTCGTGCTACAAAGCCGAGATGCTTCAAAGGAGTTGTCCATCTTCCACTTCGCTATGAAGCAAATTCAAAGGCTTGGATGACACGGTCCATTTTTCAGTCTTGGCTTCGTCGTTTAGACCTCAAAATGAAGCAGCAAAATCGAAAAATTGCCATGGTGTTAGACAATTGCAGTGCACATTCTATTGATTCGCAACTTACCAACATCGAGCTTATCTATCTACCTCCGCATACAACTTCTAAATCGAGACCTATGGATGCTGGCATCATTTACAGCCTGAAGCGCCGCTACAGAAAGAGTCTCTTAATCAAGCGTCTGACAGCATTCGATGCATCTATCGACTTCACAATGTCTCTCCTCGAAGCTTGTCATATGCTTCGAAAGTCATGGGAAGAACTGCTTTATAACTTGTGGTTTCATGGAGGGTAACGCAAATGATGCCCCAGCCGATGAGGAATATCCAAATATTTTCGAAAGACTTGAGAGATTTTTAACATTCGACACACCCATCAACCTTCATCAATTTGCTACCGTTGATGATGAGGTTGAGACGCGAGCTACCCTTACTGATGCTGCTATTGTTGCTCAGCATACCCAACGAGCAGAAAGTGATGATGACATTAAAGGCGACGCAGCACTGGTAATGCCATCGATAGTCCAATTATTAGGGGCCCTAAAAACAATGGAAACATGGTCTTTACTCTCGTCTGAGGCATCAGAAAGTGATTATGACTATTTCCAAAGATTGGAGTTGCGTGTTGTCTCCACATAACTCAAAAAAACAGACAAGTATCACGGACTTTTTCTCCAAAAAGATGTGAGTATTTTTATACTTTTTATAAACATCAGTTTAATGACGATAAATGATATGTATACGTACAATTAGTACATGTAATTGAATGATATGTGTTATTTGTGATATGTAGGCTTAAATACCATGCAAATAAAATCATCCACTGAGAATATTTTGCTGTTATTTCATATAACTCGGATTTTTTTCTCAGTCCCATGAGATCCGACTTATGCGGATTTGACTGTATATACAAAAAGAGCTCTCGAATTTCCGTAAAAAAGTAATTTGGGGTACACAAATTGAAAAAATTAATTGGGCAGTTAGAAGCACCATATGTTCTTATTTAGAATGTTTTCGTTCACATATACCAGGCATCCCAGCGATCCCTACTTTTCCTACTTTTTAAGGGTCTCCCTTTTTTCACTATTATTTTGCAAAATCCCTACTTTCACTACTTTCCGGCGAAATCCCTACTTTTCTATGAAGTTGTGTAATTTGACTTTTATTTGTTTCGTGAGAGTTACCGGATCATATTGTGACTTTTTATCAGTTAATGAAAATTATATATATCAGAACTATTTACAGATTCATAATCAAATAATTATCACAGAAATGTATCCTTGTTATCCGTTGTAAGATAATGTGGTAATTCTACATTTAAAAAAATTATCATAAAAATAACAGCTTTTATATTACAAAAAAGATAGAAAAGTAAATATAAGATAGAAAATAGAAAAAATTAAAAAGCCCGTACAAAAATCATTCAATTATGTGTCGAAGTTTTTTTCATTTAAGTGTCGAACTGTTATATTCATACAATGATTTTAATCTCAATCTCCTCCACAGATAAGGAAAGAATTCATCGCGTAACCAGCATTAGAAGAATTCATAGGAAGAAAGTTTCGTAGAAAACAGCTTCCAGACATGTAGGCTATCATGTCTAACAAGGATCAAGTACAATCGTGTGCAAGTTCATTATAGTGTTGGAAGACATTAATATGGAGTACATACATAAGGTTAACATTCAATCTTCCAATGTTTTTCATTTACTGACTTTAAAGGAGTTGGATTCCTTATTGCTGTCTGAAGTTGTCAGATCTCGTCGCTTGAAAAACAGACTATGTTTGAACAAAATAACTTTGAAATTGAAATAGATTTTTCGGAAACTTTTTGCACCACTAAATGAGCATTCGAACTCCTTTAAGTGCGAATGTCATACTGATACTGCGATAATGTAGTTTAGTAAAGAGCTTTATATTCTGATGTTGTTATTTCTGATTATATGATGTTATTCGAATGAGTTATTGGCTTGATTGCATTCTTTCTGTATTTGTATCTCATAATACATGAAATTTGAATGGTTATTCATATATGGTTATTATATGGTCTTAAGAATTTGAATGGTTATGTAGCAATATTTTATTTTGAATTGCTGTTTTCGAGGTTTTATGAGCCCCAAAATAGTGAATTCGTACATTGTCAAATTTTCATGCATCATTAAGAATCCCTTTTATCAGACTTTGCGAATTTCAGCGCAATATGCCGCATGGTAAGACTAAATTTCAGAGTGCCTGGCTTAACACGAAAGTTTCAAATGGGCACAGTTTGTTGTCATCATGGTGTAAGTCAAACCCCACCGATAATTTCTCAGCATTCTGTACTGTATGCAAAACTGATATATCATGTTCTAATTCAGGAAGAATGCAGCTATTAAACCATGCAAAGACAGCCAAACACAGAATCGTTGCAAAAGATAAGTTGAATGCTAATCAACAACGAATTATTATCGATTGCGGTTCAGTAGATTCTCAAGGATCGAAAGATTCATCGCAGCAAAACAAGGAAGTCAGAACAAAATCATCTGGATTTCTTTTGCGACCGTCTGAAAATGAAGAAGTTACTAGAGCTGAAATAACATGGATTTTAAAGATGTGCTCATCTGACTGGTTCTCTTTCGCCTCTTGTGACGATATTACTGAAGTGTTTCAGATGATGTTTCCTGGTACTATCAGTGATAATTTTCAATGCAAAAGCAGCAAAGCATCATATGTTGTATCGGATGGATTAGGACCCTTTTTCCAACGGGAATTAATCGAGGAAATGAAAAAATCAGAATCTCTCTTCACGTTGGAATTTGATGAGACAACAACGAAGAAATCAGAGAAGCAAATGGACCTGCTTGTTCGATTCTGATCTATCTCTCGTGAGGAAATCGTCGTCCAATATCTAAGCAGCAGATTCTTCGGTCATGCAAAGGCATCAACGGTCACTGACTCGATTATTTCTTTGTTTAAAGAAATAGGTGTTCCGATCTCCAATTTGTTTTGTTTATCATCAGATGGTCCCAACGTAAATAAATCAATCTGGCAATCTTTGAATAATCACTTGAAATCACTTGGATTACCAGGACTGTTAGAATTCGTTCCATGCAACTTGCACGTGGTTCATAACGCTTTCCGTGCTGGATTGAAAGAATACGGGGATGGTGTTGAGAATTTCTGCATTGATATGTTTTATTGGTTCCGACAGTCTCCTTGTAAGCGGGAAGATTTTCAGAGCATCTTGTTGGATCTTAATCTTGAAGAAAATTTTTTTATTCAACATGGACACACTCGATGGATCACACTTGGTCGATCACTCACAAGAGTTTTGGTGAATTATGACGCCATTAAAGAATATTTTCTGAAGTACATTCCATCGTTAGTTAGATGTGGAGATACGTCCTTAGAGTTGCGGAAAAACGACCGTCTGAGACGAATCACTGGAATGCTGCTAGACAATACTTTCCTAGTGAAATTGAACTTCGTTGCTTCATTAGCAAAAATGTTCGAGTCTTTCCTCGTAACATTTCAAAAGGAAGCCCCTCTAGTCCATATACTTCACATTGAATGTGTAGAACTCGTGCGCAGAATTATGACACGATTCGTGAAGAACAGTCTTCTGTCAAATGTCGATGCAATTGCAGACGTTGATGTTTCATTGCCTGCAAATCACGTTCCTTGGGAGGAAGTAGAAAATGGCAACGTTGAAACTCCTCCTAAAATCGAAATTCAGTGCATGATCAAGTGCTATATTGCAATCACAAAGTATCTGCTGAAACGATTGCCAATTCGCAACAGACTCTTGCGAGATGCCTTGCCACTCCATCCTCTACATAGAAAGAAAGAATCCAATACGCACGCCATTAAGAGATTGGTTTTGAATTTTCCACAAATCATATCTTCGTCTGACCATGACCTGATTCGTGATGAATACCTTGCATATCAAAACGACGATTTGTCACCTGCTTTGTCTGTATTCGAAGAAAGTGGACGTGTCGACCATTTTTGGCGTGATGTTAGGCGATTGAAAAACAATTGTGGGCTTCCAAAGTATACGAATCTCTATAAGCTTGCTCGAACAGTCCTGAGTATTCCTCATGGCAATGCGGACGTCGAACGCTCACTTTCAATTAACAAAAATATTCTAACTTCAGAAAGAACCAGGTTGTCTGAGGAAACATTGATTGGATTGAGACTAGTGAAAGATGCCGTAAGACGTCATGGCGGTATCTCACGAGTACCGATTACAACTGATCTAATGAAAGCACACCGCAATGCGCATCGCAAATATCAGATCCGCAGTGAAGAAGAGAAGGAAAAGGCTGAGAAGCGGAAAACCGAAAGAAGTGACCAAAAGCTAACTGAACAAACTATCAAAGATACGTCGACTCAACAAGCTCTCACAAAGACATTTGAATCAATGACATCGAAGGAAAAGTTACTCACCGATAAAGAACAGGAAGTGAAAGACGATTTGAAATTGGCTCATAAACTAGTCAATGAAGGCAATGAACGTCTCGCAATGGGAATCAAGAAGAAAGATATGGTAGAGATCGCGTTGGCTCAAACCATGCTAGAAAGTGGACGCAACAAGATTGTATCAGTGCAGAATGCTGCTGAGGTATGTGAAAAGAGAAGAAATAAACTTGATAAGCGTAAAGCAAAGTTTTTTGATAAAACCATGAACACCTAGTACATCTTCCGTGACTTTAGCCATGTTTGGACAGTTATTAAGCGTTATTTGTTTATGAAAGAGTCAAGGAGAGAATGATGTATAAACAGTTTTGCTACATAACTCGTTACAAGATTCGTTCTAAATGAGTAAACGGTGGCAATAGTCAACTTTTGCATCATACCAAATTTCGTCACGCTAAATTCAGGGTACCTTCTTATTCGTAAATTCTCTCCTCGTCTCTGATATGTTATGTTATCCACTTTCGAATTGAAATTGATGTGATCGAGTTACGATATGGTTGCGATTTGTTTTCTTGTTTTTAACAATGTGAAAATATCATGATACAATTGCTCTTACTTCGCATCATGTACTGGTTTGTACTCATAGTTGTTAGGAGTGGTTTTACACAAGAATTCAGTTTAACAACTATTTGATTATTTAAGGAGAATGTAAGACAGGATCACACATTACATTAGCCTTATTTTTCTTCTTTCTTACTACTTTTTCGGAAAATTATCCCTACTTGCATCCCTATTTTTTTGTTGAACAGCACTGGGATGCCTGCATATACTCGAAAATTGATTTTCAGGTTGGAAAGTATGGCTTACAGTGAGGTGACCTATAACTCCCTGTGGCCCTTAACACAATGAAATGAATCTCCTACAATGAATGATTACAAAATATTTGAAGCACAGAAGTGTAGGACTAATAATTTTGAAATCTTGGCCTTATCAATCGGCCAACTACTTTAAAAATAATAAGAAAGAAAATTATGCTCCTGTAATATTTGCAGTGATTTTAAGAAAAACAGAAAAAGGGATGATATCAACGATGTAGTAGGAAAAAATGTTTACTTTTTGTGCTGCTCAAAAAATGAAATTGGGTCTGGCAACGCTGAGAAATTGAGGCAACAACTTCTTGATTGGTTCAAAGATCACAATCACAAGAAAGCTCTTCTATTTGAGGATTTCTTTTGGCTTGCCCGATTGGCGTACGTAGTGGACATTTTTAACTCCTCAACTCTTTGAACACTACGCTACATGGAGAAGCCATTGACATTTTTAAAGCAACATCGAAAATTACATCATTCAAGCAACTTCCTCGTCGGCTCATTGACGACACCAGAAATAACAACTTCTCCCGTATGCCAACACTGCAGGCCTTTATGTCAACGTGCGAATGGGAAGAAAAAGAGAAAGAGTTCCCACTTGAACACAGTGCAACAAAATCTTGAGGTATATTTTCCAACTCAGCAAGCAAATGAATGACAGTCCAAACTAAGGATTTTGCATTCTTTCGGCGAGCAACCGCCTCCAGGAATTTTGGGCGAAGAGTTGCAAAATGATTTAGAACAGCAGGCATTTTCGAATTTTGGATGAAAGCCTTCAAAGGACCCTATGATGACCTCGTTGTTCAAGTGACTCATGTTCTCGCTGTTCTCAGGACTCATGTCATCCTGATCGGGTACCATAATAAGAAAATTATATAGCATGGGGCTGAAGGTAAACACAGTGTTTTATTCAGCCCTCTTTTGTGGGGGGGGGAACTTCCCCCTAAATGTCAGAATTCCCCCCTATGATGGAAGACATCACTAAAATCATATACTAAATGCAGGATGTAGCTGTAAATTTTTAAGATCGCCTTTTAAATCGCTTAAGTGACGCTCCGCTGACTGCAGACCGCGGCTTCACTCGTGAGCGGGAGTTATCTATCCATAGACAAAGCAAGATTTATAATTGCCGATTCCAGCCAGTAAACAACAACATTTTATCTCATACTTCTTCCTGAGTTTTTATAGTACAATGGCTATTTTTCTACATTGTGTAAAAAGTACTAAGGAATTCAGGGAAAGTGTACATACGTACATGTGAATGTAATTAATGATGTAATGTAATGATAATGATGATTAATTGATGTGAATCATAGTGGCGATCAAATAAATAACTTGCAGACAATAAAGTAATCATTAATCTGTAACAAGTGATTAGTTAAAGTTGCAATTTAAAAACATTTCTATCGTCTCGAAATTATAGGCCTAAAGTAGGCATGTTTTTGAAGTATTCATGAACAGATCAGATCAGTGACACGTCATATGTAGAGACAGATTTATATCGTACAAAAGGAATTACAATTTCTCATTGCCTGATTGGATACATTAACTTTTCAGAACCACCTCCCCCCATGAACCACTAGGAGTGGATAAAACAGTGTAAACATTATTTTTCATGTTAAAAGTTGACAATGAATTTAAGAAACAATTCACATGTATAATTTTTTGATTAATTAATTTCTGTTGTCACAAACTGCAAAACAGTTGGCACGCGTGTGAAGCGTTTGTTCAGATCGGCACGGGAAGATTAGGGAAGATTTGACGTCATCACGAGTGGATTCGGCTGAAGTGAGCTATTGATAGAAACTGCAAAGTCGTTGGCAAAACTTCATAACTGTTATCGCTCTGCAGGTGAGTGATGGCCTTAGTTGAAGACGATGAAGTGCGATGGCAACTCAATTTTGAACTATCATACTGAGCGGATTGTAGCTGAAATAAGAAACGACTATGAGCTTCACATTACGTTGATCTGTAGTCATGTCGCACCGAATATCGAATTCTCATGGACAGCATCTTATCAGTGCTTCTCAAAATGGACGAGAATTGTAGAATTAACACTGGAAATTGGGGTTAATCGTAGGTTTTTTTACCGTATAATCAAAATATTCTATCGAGAGATGCGCGGCTGAATCTTTGCCTCCCAGTTGTGGTCGTAGAGAAATGCTGACCATGGAAATGACAGAATATCTTGTGGCATTGATCAAGATGTGGCGACGTTGATGGAAATGAGAGAAAAAATTCTTGATGACTTTCCATCCCTACCTGCTCAATTTGGCTTGACCACGATCTCTTGTGCCCTCGACGGTTCTCTCATAATCCTTAAGCTTTTGAGATCAGTACCGAATGGCGCTGCAGTCATGCAACAATTATATTAAGAGCCGATTTCGTGTTGTGGTTTCTGCGCGATGGAATGAGCCGAGATCTAATATATCGAATGTGATGCCAAAAGGCGACTATCTAATCCAAGTAGTCAAATAAACTTCAGGGATCATTCCGCCGCCCACGCTGCCGGTATAACTTTACAGCAACATCGCTTGAACATTTTACAACGACATGTGGGGGATGCTATGTCCTTAATCACGGCTACTAAATGTCTGCAGTGTCAAAACAGATCAATCTCATGTACTCAGCGTTGCTTGGACATGGATGATATCTTTGATTACTTGAAATGAAGTAAATCAGCTGGATTTGTTTTTACATCAAACACTTGCTTGATGAGGGAATTCTTCAGTTTACCGCATGTGAGTAGACTGTAGAGAACACAGAACAAGGTCTGTGGTAGAGTAGCTGCTTTAAAAATAGATCAGTCAGTGGGAATTACCACAGCACATGATTGGGGAAAGACAACGCAATGATCATGTGACAATTAAAGCCGTCGAGACAGACGAATTGCAGGCGTGCCAACTGTTTTGCAGTTTGTGACAACAGAAAGGGAAAAGAACATGAAAGGATATGGGTTATTTACCGACCGCAATGATCGAATGTGGAATGATTTTTTGTTGTAGTCGAGGATTGTTTTGCATGATTATTCAGCTGCAATTGTTGATGAATCGATTCTGGTTGTAAAATCATCACAGTGACTCCCATTGCGAATATCCATACATTTTTCGTTCAAATTACCGTTGAAATGCCCTTAGGTTGTTCATTGCTTGCCAGCATTTCCTCTGATAAATCACATTCACTATAATTCCATCATCTTGAATCCCAACTAAAACTGTAATTCCTTATCACAAGTGTGCTTGAATACCTCATGTCCATGCTGTTGATTTGTTATATTCTCTTATTTTGTTTTCTATGCCTCATGGTTTAATGAGTGACTAACTTGACAAAGAGATATCATTGTTTTCGAACTTTGTGAGCGTATTATTAAACGATAACGGTGCTAATAAAGAAAAATTCTACCACTATTTTAATTTGGTGTGGATGATTTTTAAGTCAGTTTCAAAGGTGCGGATGACCCAGGAAAATGTTGAAAAGCACTTGATTAAGGCCCTTGGGTCTGTTTTAAAAAATTAAGTGCAAAAGGTTATCATATCAGAAAAGCTCCGAGTCCGCAAATACATTGTAGCTTTGATGGGTATCAATTACTGAAGTCTGAGCACTGTCAAGTGGTGGTATTCTGATGGACAGAGGTGGGGCCCGCTGCGGGCATTCGCCTACGGACGCGGGCACGGGCATGTACAATAATGGCTTAATCAGCGAATTCATACCCGATCAGTGGATATGCAGGTACGGATTCATGCCTGTCTACATGATGTAGGCCTAATGTAGGCTAAGCTTGTTACATAATTGAATGTAAGCACATCGTATTCTTTAGTCACTATTTTGAAGGCTAGACCTAAGCCTGTTAGTATTCTACATATAGGCCTTGTTCTGACGAATAGTCTCTAGCCTCTATTTGCATAGATTTTCAATAGTTCATAGTTTTGTGATGTAAGGTTGGCCTAGCCAGTGACATAGTTTTGAATGTCTGTATATAATGTCTATGTTGCTGATGTACATGTATTTATATGCCTGATATAATTGTTTATAATGTATGTAGTCATGATAATCGTTATGAATTTTGAATGAAATGTAACTATAACTTGACTTGCCTTGCGAATGTGCAGATAAAAAATAGATATTGCTGTGCTGTATATTTCAAGAAATGACTTGCAATCTGTAAATTATTTATGTTTGTGAATTATATCTTGTGTGCAACACAAATAACATCAAAGAATTTTCCAGCACAGATTATTGCTATTTTTATTGAACAATAACAGGCCTTATTATCCTGCTGTGAACGATGACATTTCTGGAATTTCGCTCCACAATGAATAGGATCACGCCTAAGTTAAGTCGTTAATGCTATGAATTTCTTCTGCTTTCATTCTTCCCTTACTATTGAAGTGTAAATTGAATTTAAAATGAATTATTGCTCTTTGCTGTGTGTTCATTGCTTCAATTATGGAAGTTAGTGTATTTGTGTCGGAGTTGAAAAACTCCACTCCGATGCTTTGGGAGTTCGAATACAAGCACTAACTATGAAGAGCTACACAGCTGCAGAGATTCTCAAAACTGGTAAAGAAAATGAAGTGATCGTTGAAAACATTAAACCAAGTGATTAGAATAGTCATTTATAGGCATTTGTTGTGCTTCACGTGGCAGATGCAATTTCAGCTTGGACAGAAGCTATTTGTACGATTCGAATGGTTGCGTATGGATAAAATATCGTCTGAAATTGATGAAATGAATGTTGAAAGCGCTGAACTAAGTGATTAGATAGTCATTGATAGGCTTATGATGAAAATTTTGTCATTTGGTGTTTTGCTATGCAGATCTAACTAATCACAGTCATAATTGTGACGAGATATCTATTCACTGATCATGATTGCAAGTCACAATTGTGACGAGATATCTATTCATTGATCATGATTGCAAGTCACAATTGTGACGAGATATCTATTCATTGATCATGATTGCAAGTCACAATTGTGACGAGACATCTATTCATTGATCATGATTGCAAGTCACAATTGTGACGAGATATCTATTCATTGATCATGATTGCAAGTCACAATTGTGACGAGATATCTATTCATTGATCATGATTGCAAGTCACAATTGTGACGAGATATCTATTCATTGATCATGATTGCAAGTCACAATTGTGACGAGATATCTATTCATTGATCATGATTGCAAGTCACAATTGTGACGAGATATCTATTCATTGATCATGATTGCAAGTCACAATTGTGACGAGATATCTATTCATTGATCATGATTGCAAGTCACAATTGTGACGAGATATCTATTCATTGATCATGATTGCAAGTCACAATTGTGACGAGATATCTATTCATTGATCATGATTGCAAGTCACAATTGTGACGAGATATCTATTCATTGATCATGATTGCAAGTCACAATTGTGACGAGATATCTATTCATTGATCATGATTGCAAGTCACAATTGTGACGAGATATCTATTCATTGATCATGATTGCAAGTCACAATTGTGACGAGATATCTATTCATTGATCATGATTGCAAGTCATAATTGTGACGAGATATCTATTCACTGATCATGATTGCAAGTCACAATTGTGACGAGATATCTATTCATTGATCATGATTGCAAGTCACAATTGTGACGAGATATCTATTCATTGATCATGATTGCAAGTCACAATTGTGACGAGATATCTATTCATTGATCATGATTGCAAGTCACAATTGTGACGAGATATCTATTCATTGATCATGATTGCAAGTCACAATTGTGACGAGATATCTATTCATTGATCATGATTGCAAGTCACAATTGTGACGAGATATCTATTCATTGATCATGATTGCAAGTCACAATTGTGACGAGATATCTATTCACTGATCATGATTGCAAGTCACAATTGTGACGAGATATCTATTCACTGATCATGATTGCAAGTCACAATTGTGACGAGATATCTATTCACCGATCATGATCGCAAGTCACAATTGTGACGAGATATCTATTCATTGATCATGATTGCAAGTCACAATTGTGACGAGATATCTATTCATTGATCATGATTGCAAGTCACAATTGTGACGAGATATCTATTCATTGATCATAATTGCAAGTCACAATTGTGACGAGATATCTATTCATTGATCATGATTGCAAGTCACAATTGTGACGAGATATCTATTCATTGATCATGATTGCAAGTCACAATTGTGACGAGATATCTATTCATTGATCATGATTGCAAGTCACAATTGTGACGAGATATCTATTCATTGATCATGATTGCAAGTCACAATTGTGACGAGATATCTATTCATTGATCATGATTGCAAGTCATAATTGTGACGAGATATCTATTCATTGATCATAATTCCTGTGACAACTGATGTGAGGTGGTGAGGGGTTGATCCTGCCAATTGACACAGTTGCATGTAAGCAGCTCGTTTCTCAGTTTGTGGAGCACAGGTCTAGTTAACGTCGGGTCGTAGGTTGGAATCCTGCCAGCCGCATGTCTTTTGCATGGCAATTTGATCTATCACTTATTTTATTTCATTTCATTGTTACTAAACCGAAACTTTTTCTTCTACTATTTGCAACTTTGAGCATGGATAAAACGTCTGAAATTAAAAACACGAATGTTGGAAACGTTGAACGAAATGATTAATGCAATCTTTTTTGATGAAAATGCACATGATTAAAATTTTGCATTTTTAGCGTGGCTTGACATAAATTTAGAACTCGTTTGGACAAAAGCTATTTTCATCATTTGTAGCTTCTTGTATGGATATCATATTGTCTGAACATTACAAAACTAAAGTCAAAATATGTAAATTATGTGATTACAAAGTCCATCATTGTTTAGAATGATGAAAAACTTTCTTAAATGTTTGGCTTGATAGAACCTCTCTCATGAGATAGAATCCTTTTTCATAAAGATTTACTATGCTTTTTCATATCATTTTCTGTTTAATATTTCATCATTTATACAGAGGAATATAATTATAATATTAATGACGTCAATTTCTTATACACTCCAGCAATAGGAATAGCGGGAGATTATCAAATGTGATGACAATCAAGGTCAGACAAAAATTCAGTTTCAAGTAGCAGGGAAAGCAAAAAGAATAAAAATGAACACGCGGACATATCATAGAGAAAGATACAATACCATCAAAAGCCACTATTTGACAATTTTGACATAGAGATTGCAAAGGAATATTGCTGAATAGAGTTGGATGCATTCCGTTATTGCTAACGTTCTTGTAAATTTAGTTTTTTATCAACATTTTAATGTCATCTGAATTTCATTAAATGTAAGTTAGAATTTCCGTTTACTTTCCGAGCATCATCACACTCATGAATGAAAAACAACAAATTTCAACAAGCAACATATTTCGATAAAATTACAAAACGCATCCAATTTAGGCAGCATAGCCACCTTGGGAACGGATGACAGTTTGGATTCTTTGTAGGCTGGTGTCACTGAATTTTTGGCATGCCTGTGATATTGAAAAACCTCTGGTGCCACGCACGGCTTGATTATCTCTTGAATCAGCGAAATCTTACCAGAAACGTCGATCTCAGATACCTAGGGATTCCAAAATCCCAAAAAATCTCAATCCCGGGATTCCGTCGGGTTGTGCAACTCCCGAAATCCCAGGATTAATTTATTGATGTAGCTGTTATTTTGGCAGTAATTTACAGATGTTTTACTGCTTCGCTAGTGGAAATCGAAAAGATTTTCGAATACTTTTCGATATCTTCATTTGAATTGCTAATTCAATATTTCAGCCTACATGTTTAGCATACTTGCATGTGTGATTGTGCTTGCGCCCTTTATGTTTTCTAGTGATATGTACAGGGTAGATATTCCGCAATCCCGGAAAATCTCGGTCATGGTACAATCACGTATCTTAATAACATGGGATACCGGGATGTGGGAATAGCAAAGAGTCGGAATTGCCAAACATCGATTCACTTGCAATATCACAATTGACAAGTCGACTTGAAGATTATTTCGCTTTTTGCACAAATTGACAACGGCAACGTTGAGAGTAACAGAGTAGCGAATTGCTGATTTTTGCACTTACAAATTGCAATGTCCTGAGATTCGGAATTGGTAGAGTGAAGACATGAGATTACCCTGTGCAAACGGAAAGTCGGTCAAAGTCTGGGCTGAAGTCGGTCGAACAATTTCGGTCCGAACGCGACGTCTCCGGGCGGCCGTAAGTCGGGCCGGGTTCGGCTGGTCGACTTCGGCCCGTAGTATACTGTATTGACCGTATGTAGCGGGTCGATTTATGACGGCTAACTTCTGCCCGTATTGCACTGACCGTATGTAGCGGATCAATGTGGTGACGAATCCAGTCCACGAGATCTGCGTTGGCTTGTCTTTACCTAATAAGCGATGACAACTACTCAGATGATGAAACTTACCTCGATTGAGTCCTTTGAAGGTCAATTTTGTAAATGTAGACATCAGGATTCAGGTTGATTGTACCTCAAATAAGTTAAAATCTTGAATACAATGGAAAATAACAATCATGCCCAATAGTATTCAAAACTATCGTAGATGAGGTTCATTAGGATATTCTGCCCCTAAATTTTCATGTCTGAAACCAACAAAAATACATTATAAGCGAATTCAGATAGTAAAACGCAGACAAACTGTAAGTGATGTAAAACATAAACCATGTAGAGCTCTATAACGATCACGGGAGCCGTAAACATGTTTCTGGGTTATCTCCCTTCATCAGTACGGCACAGCCATCCTATCACATCTTGCAATGACCAGACACCCTAGTCCTGATGTTTGGTTAGTTTTTCGAAGGATTAATTTTAATTCGTTGCCAATTATGGTTAGTTTAGCGTTAAAGAAAAGGCTAGCTTAACGTTGCAAATGGCTACTTTTTTATGGCATTGTAACGTCTATTGACTAACGAAATATATTTTCGTAAACTTAACGTTAAGACTTCATTGGTTAACCAAATTGCGCTGGAATTGCAATTAATTGCGTCTTGAAAGCTTTTGATCGTTGTCATCCTGCTGCGAAATGCTCCAAGGATTGACAGCAGAAGAATTTAATGCTGCTAAAACCAAAACATTCGGAGGCAGTGACAAAGAATCGCACAAAAAATTACTTTGACGACTCACCTCATAAGTAAATGTCAGCCTACAGAACTGTCGTAATTGTTTTTCTGCCATCGATTGTGGCTTGGTGGCATTTATGATATTCCCTTTTGAGAGACAACGACTCCGGTCTGAAATGCACAAGTTTTTGATGAAAAAACATTGAATATGCTAGACACATAATAGAGAAGGATTAGAACACATAGAATTTTATATAATTGAAAGGTATATGATACAGGAATGAGCTTTTATTACAAGATGAAAAAAGGTGATAATTAATTTAAACTATTTTCATATTTTGTCATTCCAATAATTTGCAACAGCACGAATTAATCGACAACACATTTTCCCAGAATGGACAACACGCCGTTAAAGCAGGAAGTCCGATAAATCTGAATTCTCCATCAGCTGAAATCAATAACGTAACGTAAGATGGTCTACTTACACATCCAAGCCATCCATGTAGTGAAACATTCGAACCTGTGACTTATTTCCAAAGTTCGCGACTTATTGCCAAACAGGGTTAAGAAGAGGCGAACGTGGTCCCGGCGGAAATTCACATTTCAAGGAGGCCAAAAAATAATACTTACAGCAGAGTTATTAGTTCTAGGGCGGTTAAGAAAGTCAAAAAGTCAATAAAGTAAAAATACGGTCAAAATAAACAAATGAAGTCAATATAGTCAATAGAGTAAAAATAAGGTCAAAAAGTCTACATAAGACAGTAAATTTTTCAGGAATCTGGTCTTCCCAGGCGCTATTTTTAGATCTGAGTTTCCCGAACTCTTTTCAATCAAAACAAAAAGCTAAACTATTGGGACACCGAATATTCTCGCAAGGATTTCAACGCACATAACTACATCTCTTTGTTAACGGACACTGACTATCTTCGATTGTTCGAAATGCCCAAGACAGCTGAAAGTGATGCATCCAAGTGCAAAAGAATTACTTGCCAATATCCTCAAGAATTTAATGTAGCACCAAGGAATGAACTTTTCTGTGTGCTTTGTGAATGCCCGGTGAAATACGCGAAACAGTTTATGATTGACAGTCATCGTAAAAGTGCCAAATATGCCACGAAGTTGCAAAGAATTACCTCTTCATCATCAGTACCCACCTCATCAAAGCATGAAAGTCAGACCTCCTTGAACTTCAAACCTGATCTGCCTAGGCATGTAACAACAGCGTTTTTAGCCGCTGACATTCCTTTACATAAATTGGAGCATCAAGCGATACGAGATTTATTTGATTTTATGAGTCATCATGTCGGCAACATGTGCCAAAACTCTTTCAGTTAGAACAACAGAAATTGTTTCGATATGTGAATGGAGAAAAAATATTTATAATGGTGGACGAAACGGAAATTTCTGGTCGGAAGTTTATGAATATTCTTGTCGGAATTCTAGAAAAGCCTAAAGTTACTTATCTATATGACTGTAGACAGCAAGAAGAAAACATCAATCATCAAACAGTGTGCCATGCTATTGATGATGTTAAAGATTCAAATGTTCATCGCAATAATTTCCTTTTACTGCTATCTGATGCAGCTCGTGATATGACTCTTGCGGGCAAAACTTTGAAGTCTATGTATCCATCATTATTTCATGTAACGTGTATGGCGCACCTGTTGCACAACTGTGCATTGCTTGTGAAGTCGAAGTACGAGTATGAGGCTGTCGACAGTTTGATTTCCTCAATCAAGGCTGTCACTGTTAAAAATGGTGATCGCCGTCTTCTTTTTGCATCGATTGGAAGTCCACCAAAGCCGGTCGTAACCAGGTGGGGAACATGGTTAAACGCGGCGTTTTGGTATGCAGAACACTTTTCCGACGTCAAACAAATTGTGTTGGGTTTCGAGGATGATGGATTACTTGTAAATCGTGCAAAATCTGCAGTTTCCAGCACAGTAATTGTTGACCAACTCGTGGATGTGTCAACGTATAGACCTCTGCATCATCTAAGGGAGCGATGCGAAGAAACCAACTACAACATTCGTCAGATGATACAGGACGTAAACAGTCTGGAAGTAGTAAGCAAGTGACAAATACTGGATAGCGCAAGATGGCCGCCATCGCTGACTCCCCCCCCCCTCTGGCACGGCAGAGTGTCGTGGTCGGCCGCCGTGGTGCTTCGGGTCTGAGTCCCCCCCCCTCTGGAACGACAGTGTCGTGGTGTGCCGTCCAGGTTGGCCGAGACAAGTCGCTGACGTCCCCCCCCCTCTGGAACGACAGAGTGTGAGACTCGGGTGAATGGGTCCGACCGCCTGGTGGACGTGGGCGACCGTCTAGGTTGACGTGGGCGACCGTCTAGGTTGACATGGGCGACCGCCTAGGTTGTCTTGGATGGTGAAACGGAGGCCAGATTCGGATTCAGCGTGAAATTCTGCATCTGTATGGTGAATTTGAAAGCAATCGGAGATAAAAAATTTTTCGCTGACGTCCCCACCCCCCTTTGTTCTAACTTTGGTTCTAGTGGACGGATTTTGTTCGTTCGAGTTGCATTGGAAAGAGGATGAAACACTGCTCGACCACATTTTTGGTTGCGAGTCAATCGGAGCAGCCGTTCAAAAGTTAGAGCGGTTACAAGATTTTAGGTCGGAGCTCACCTGAAAAAATCCTAAGTGTCAGAGTGACTTTGTATGGGAAAAATTAAAAATTTTCCAAAGTGTGGAATTTCGACCTGGGACCTTTACCAAAGTTTGTTTCATCAAATTTCGCTGACCCCCCCCCTTTGTTCTAACTTTGGTTCTAGTGGACGGATTTTGTTCGTTCGAGTTGCATTGGAAAGAGGATGAAACACTGCTCGACCACATTTTTGGTTGCGAGTCAATCGGAGCAGCCGTTCAACAGTTAGAGCGGTTACAAGATTTTAGGTCGGAGCTCACCTGAAAAAATCCTAAGTGTCAGAGTGACTTTGTATGGGAAAAATTAAAAATTTTCCAAAGTGTGGAATTTCGACCTGGGACCTTTACCAAAGTTTGTTTCATCAAATTTCGCTGACCCCCCCCCCTTTGTTCTAACTTTGGTTCTAGTGGACGGATTTTGTTCGTTCGAGTTGCATTGGAAAGAGGATGAAACACTGCTCGACCACATTTTTGGTTGCGAGTCAATCGGAGCAGCCGTTCAAAAGTTAGAGCGGTTACAAGATTTTAGGTCGGAGCTCACCTGAAAAAATCCTAAGTGTCAGAGTGACTTTGTATGGGAAAAATTTGAAAATTTTCCAAAGTGTGGAATTTCGACCTGGGACCTTTACCAAAGTTTGTTTCATCAAATTCCACACTTTGGAAAATTTTCAAATTTTTCCCATACAAAGTCACTCTGACACTTAGGATTTTTTCAGGTGAGCTCCGACCTAAAATCTTGTAACCGCTCTAACTTTTGAACGGCTGCTCCGATTGACTCGCAACCAAAAATGTGGTCGAGCAGTGTTTCATCCTCTTTCCAATGCAACTCGAACGAACAAAATCCGTCCACTAGAACCAAAGTTAGAACAAAGGGGGGGGGTCAGCGAAATTTGATGAAACAAACTTTGGTAAAGGTCCCAGGTCGAAATTCCACACTTTGGAAAATTTTTAATTTTTCCCATACAAAGTCACTCTGACACTTAGGATTTTTCAGGTGAGCTCCGACCTAAAATCTTGTAACCGCTCTAACTTTTGAACGGCTGCTCCGATTGACTCGCAACCAAAAATGTGGTCGAGCAGTGTTTCATCCTCTTTCCAATGCAACTCGAACGAACAAAATCCGTCCACTAGAACCAAAGTTAGAACAAAGGGGGGGGGGTCAGCGAAATTTGATGAAACAAACTTTGGTAAAGGTCCCAGGTCGAAATTCCACACTTTGGAAAATTTTTAATTTTTTCCCATACAAAGTCACTCTGACACTTAGGATTTTTTCAGGTGAGCTCCGACCTAAAATCTTGTAACCGCTCTAACTTTTGAACGGCTGCTCCGATTGACTCGCAACCAAAAATGTGGTCGAGCAGTGTTTCATCCTCTTTCCAATGCAACTCGAACGAACAAAATCCGTCCACTAGAACCAAAGTTAGAACAAAGGGGGGGGGTCAGCGAAATTTGATGAAACAAACTTTGGTAAAGGTCCCAGGTCGAAATTCCACACTTTGGAAAATTTTTAATTTTTCCCATACAAAGTCACTCTGACACTTAGGATTTTTTCAGGTGAGCTCCGACCTAAAATCTTGTAACCGCTCTAACTTTTGAACGGCTGCTCCGATTGACTCGCAACCAAAAATGTGGTCGAGCAGTGTTTCATCCTCTTTCCAATGCAACTCGAACGAACAAAATCCGTCCACTAGAACCAAAGTTAGAACAAAGGGGGGGGGTCAGCGAAATTTGATGAAACAAACTTTGTTAAAGTACCAGGTCGAAATTCCACACTTTGGAAAATTTTTAATTTTTCCCATACAAAGTCACTCTGACACTTAGGATTTTTTCAGGTGAGCTCCGACCTAAAATCTTGTAACCGCTCTAACTTTTGAACGGCTGCTCCGATTGACTCGCAACCAAAAATGTGGTCGAGCAGTGTTTCATCCTCTTTCCAATGCAACTCGAACGAACAAAATCCGTCCACTAGAACCAAAGTTAGAACAAAGGGGGGGGGTCAGCGAAATTTGATGAAACAAACTTTGGTAAAGGTCCCAGGTCGAAATTCCACACTTTGGAAAATTTTTAATTTTTCCCATACAAAGTCACTCTGACACTTAGGATTTTTTCAGGTGAGCTCCGACCTAAAATCTTAAATGGCGTCTCACATCTAAACGAAGACAGATAGGAACAAGCCGTTTGTTTCAGTGAATTTGTCTCACTCTTAGCTTTCAAACGAGCTATCGCACGACAAAATCCGTCCACTGGAAGCCAAAATCGAAGCAAGCTGTCCAGAGGGGGGGGGGGACGTCAGTGAAATTTCAAAATTTGATGAAAAATGTTTTGGTGACGGTCCCAGGTCGAAATTCCACACTTTGGAAAATTTTCAAATTTTCACCACACTGGAGCTCCCACACTTAGGAATTTTTTTTCACTTGTGGCATGTTACATGGTCATGTGCTGACGCACCAACTTCCCGTGGTCATATGAGAATGGTTGAGGTGTCATATTATAGAGAATGATGAGACAAATCGTTTGCAACAAACCGCATGTCGCTACGATGAATACTTTCGGAGATAGAGCCATTTTAAGTTTTCTTCCGAGCATATATAAACCCCCGACAACGCAAGTCTGATCACTTCATCGAAAGACGAGGTAAGCGACGGTCGTCGCTCTGAGCTCCCGATATCGGGTGTTTCAAAGGACTCTATCTTTTGAAGTAGGCAAGCTATCTTCTTACTTCAAAGTTTGTGTGATAGAGTTTGATAATGTCTTTACTACTGATAAAATTTTTTAAAAGTAGTATGAGTAGTAAAATGTGGAATTTTTTAAAAATTCTTAATTTTCAGTTTTTTCAAAGTTTTAACATGTAGACTAAGGTTTTCAAGTATGCTGAGTTCAAATCTGCTATCAGATTTTAAATTTAACTAAGTCTAAGGCAGCTTTGAGGGGTTAGATCCCAGCTACTGTTCACTACCTTTGACTCGGCGTTCCTGTTACCACTTCGGGGCAGTGACAATGATGTCTTCAGCTGTAAAGAGCGGGTATCGGGGAAGATCTCTCACTTCCCTAGTGATCAGTACAAGGCCTTCGGGCTGTCGACGGGATCTAGTGCCACTCACTACACTCAAATATATCATCTCACTAAGTGTAAAATCATTCTTTTCCGTTTTTATAAACTAGGAATCAATCGTTTGCTATCAAACGTTTACGGAATTATAATCATTGTTTTCCCCTTTTCACTTCAGAAAATGGTTAACTACAATAATGCAAAGACGGCTTTTAAGCTTTGCGTTTGTGCAAAGATTTTTCGTAGTGATGCCTTCAAGAAGCATTCTTGTGTAAATAAGCGAATGGTAGGGGGCATTCGATACTTTTGCAGCAGCCATAATGCATCTCGCCTTGTCGAGACGCTACCGGAGTGGCATGCGAAGCATAGCAGCTGCAGTCAACCAGAGCTGACTGAGGAGGCGAAGCAAAGTCTCTTCAGCTCAGAGTTGAAAGCTCTGGAGACTCAGTGTGCTGTCGAGGCTATCGCGTCAGCAAAGCCTCCCTCATCTTTTGCACCAGCAAAGGCTCTCTCACCCACCCCGATTCTGGAGACTCAGTGTGCTGTCGAGTCTATCGCGTCAGCAGAGGCTCCCTCTTCTAGTGTGCCAGCAAAGGCTCTCTCACCCACCCCGATTGAGTCTTCTCCGAAGTCGAGTAAATCCTCCTCCTCCTCTAGCGATGAGTCGGCTACTAGTAGCAGCGACAGTGAGGAAGAGGAGGAGGTGGAAAAAGGCTCGACGAAGGCTGACCTAGTCGAGAGTGTCTACCTCGATAGCGAGGTAGAGGCGGTGAGGGAAGTTGACCTCGATAGCGAGGTGCAGCCGGCTAAGTTATCGAGCAGTGGTGGGATTGCGGCTCAATGTCGCAACTTCATTATGCGCCCACCACTGGTCGATAACTATGACAAGTTGAAGAATGAGTTGGAGGTGTGGAAGAGGGACTGCTTCTTCTATAAAGCGAGTTCCGAGAACCTCTCGCGAGTCACTCAGGAGCTCAAGAAGACTCAAGCTAGTCCTTTTTGAGAAAGAAGGAGAGCTCGATCGCGAGAGGTTCTCGCACCTCGCTAGTAAGGCTAGAGAAGAGCAGCTCCTGATCGAGAGAGAGAGTCAGGAGAAGGAGTTGAGAAAGATGAGGGAGGAGGTGGAAGGGCTGCGAAAGCAGTTGGGGAAGGTGGTGGCGACTAATCAGGAGCTGCACCAGCAAGTGATGAGTAGCAGTACTCGTCGATCAAGTCGCCTCCACATTCCCCTGGATAAGAAAGGACGTGTGCCCGCAAGACCGCTCCTCTGTGAACGTGGCAGAGACGAGATGTGCTACAGCAGGGCTAAAAAAGGTATCGAATGCCTTCATTTTACATTCGACCATAAGGAGGCAATCACAGGATTCCTGTTCGAACCACGTCCGGAGAAGATCTGTAAGTTAAAACAAGTAACTTAGAGTTCAAGATGATAACTAACAACTTCTTTCTTTACAGATATCAAAGAGAAGCGCCCACCTGCTTCCGTCAACGAGCCGGAGGCGAAGCGGCAAGCTTGAGTCCCATAGTCCTTCAATTATCCCGAGAACGAACCATCGGCTCTCTTAAGGGCCACCATGGGGCAAGACATGATAGAACCTCCACGCGGTTTGCCCTAGGCAGTCTTCGGACTGGCGAATACTATCATTAAGTTGAATCTGCTATCAGTCAACTTGAACATTATGCAGTCGATTGCTATCCCTGAAGCATTCTGATTCGCTGTTGAGCAATTCATTGTTGAAAACCCTATATAAGCCAGAAGATTGTAGCGCTTCTCATTCAATTTGAAGTCACGATGGAAGCCACATCTGCCGACAACATTCCCGTCTTCATCGATGAAGACAACGCCATTCCCGAGTTCGTCATCCTCGACGAGTGGATGAGGATGAGAAGAAGGGGAAGATCAAGAGGATCATTTGGACGGATGAGGTGTGGACTCCGAATACCACTCGCATCCGAAAGGTGCCAGATGCACCAGCACGGCTTAGGCGGTATAGGGTTTATGACAACCTAACCGTCATACCCCTTGACTATTCAAGCCAATAGTCAACCTAATCCCGAGAACGAACCATCGGCTCTCTTAAGGGCCACCATGGGGCAAGACATGATAGAACCTCCTCGCGGTTTGCCCTGGGCAGTCTTCGGACTGGCGAATACTATCATTAAGTTGAATCTGCTATCATCAACTTGAACGTTGCAAATGAAGTTCGGTGTAATACTTCCTTTCGACGGGCGTTCCTGTAAAGGGCGGCGGTGAAACCCGTAGCTATGTATACCGCAAGGGACATTCGGCAATGGTCAATCTTGTTAAACCTCTCTGCGTCATGTTTGCAAGTGATTGCCTCTGTCTCAACGTAGTATGCATTCGCGTCAGGGCGACATTTAGCCAACTGTCGAAGGTTGCCTAAAACTTTCCATTGCATACGTTATGAGAGCCATGAGTTCTACCTGTCTCTATCAATGAGACGAATTGATGAATGGAATGAAAGGGAGGACACTCACGCGCCACACGCAACATAACACACTTCTCTCTTCCGTAGTCTAACAAGCTCTTTACACATGGATCGCAGTCGATTGCTATCCCAGAATCATGTAAGCTATCTTAATTTTATTTAACACTATTTCATCTACCATTATCACCCATATGAAATGTTATAAGATTTGCAAGTTAAACTAAGCGTGCTACTATTTCCAAATGAAAAAGTATACATGGTTAAATTATTCACTAAAGCCCCATTCAAGTAAGTCAGTATGAAAGCAAAGATAATACGAAATAAACATTTATTATGGCATGTATTTTAAAAGGTCTTCATCGTCAATATCGTCCCAGAGTCTGACTTCACATAGATCACAAAAACAGTTGAGATGCTTTAAACGTTCTTCTGCAGCGTCCCTCACGTTGTCAATGTACGCCCACTCCGCCACGGTTCGCGGTTGGGAGTTAGGGGTGTACCACTCCCATATTTGATGCAAGTGCGACTTGCTGGTCATCTCCATCACCCCTTCGACATCATATTGTAAATATTTCCACCGTATGCCTGTTGGGTCGGGCAACTCCTCTTCATCGTCCTCCGATAATGATAACTTTCGTACATTGTCGAGATTGTATGTCTTCTCCACCTTCGCCTTTCTTGGTGCATTTGGTGTAACGAGCACCTTTGCTGATGTGCATGGAGAGGAGAACTCCAATGCGGTATTTGGTGTTGTTAGAGGACTTGTCATGTTGTCTTTGAAATGCTGACTTTGAATAATGATAACTTTAACATTTTTCTAATTCTTAAGTATCAACAAGCAACCAATCAGAATGAACAGCCAATGAATGATGGGCATGAAAGGATATAAGCAAAGTGACATCCGTGTCATTTCACTCTGTCTATGAGACGTATAAGTGAAGTGTTCTCTAGCGAATTCTGCTATTATTTGAGGTGTACAAGTGAATTCCAAATTTGAGACGTATTAATTGAGTGAAGTCTCTATCTTATTGAAGCATCAACCTTAAACTTGATTTCGTTGAAATGGTAAGTTGAAGATTTCCTCTCTCATCTCCCTCAAACGTGTGGTTAATAGCATCTTCCTCAATTTCAGGCATCAACTTCATCACCAACGCCCTCCCTTCTCGAGGAAAGTTTAGAGTTATTGAGTCAAGGTAGGTTGTAACAATACACTGAGACTTGAACAGAGATGATAGAATGATTTCTCTTTCAGGTGATGTGAGTTCCAGCTCAGGACTCTCGCGACAAGGCAACGAGTGGGAATGTGCCGACTGCGGACATATGTTTACAAGGAAGCACAGTCTCCTTCGACACATCAAACAACGTGTGTGTCAACGCAAAGCGGTGTCAATCTCCGGAGGTGAAGTTGATTCTGACGATGACATCTCCTTTCCTTGCGATTGTGCCCTCTTCTTTCGATAGCCGCTTTCAGCGATCTTCGCACAGACTTCAACACACGCATGCAAATGATCACTACACCAACGGTACCTCTACCATCTCCCTCATTAATGTTTCACATAATAATTTAGTACGCGACTACTGCATGGAGTCCAATACTCAAATAGTAGATTTTCCTGAGTGGCTCCTTCAAAATTCTAACATTATCGAAGCGCTCTTTAACAATTTAGACAATTTTAGAATGAAGGCGCTCATCTACCTTAAACTAAAAATATATTAAGATAGATTTTCAAACGGGTCAAGTGACGGAGAGAATACAGTTTCATGTTCCTTCCTCTTCCGCAACCGAAGTTGTAGACTGCGAGTCTTGGCTAAATTTTCACATTCAATGTTTAAAATCAAATGTAGATAAATTCAATCAGCGCGACAGCGCTCTCATTTTTGATGGTGTGGACTCAGCCATGTTCAAAATTTCCCTATTAGAAAGTCATGCAGCTCGAGGCACAATTTAAAACTACCAAAAACGTTGTATAATAAGAAAGCTGTCATCAATGTCGATTGTACATCACAGTGTTTCAAATATGCAGTCCTATCCATCCTTCACTATAATGATATCAACGCGAATCGAAATCATACCTATAGCTATAGACAGTGGGAGGATGAACTAGACTTTGAAGGTTGTGATAGTAACAACATGAAAATCAAAGATGTAGAAACGTTCGAAAAACATAATAAGATTAAAATTGTCGTTCAAGTGTGGGAGAAGGGGTTGAAGGGTGCCCGCTATAATTCGCGTTCGAGTTGTTATGAACGTACAGTAAACCTGTTATTAGTAAAACAGGATGATAGTGAGGAATGGCACTACTGCGGTATTCCCAAAATCTCTCGCTTATACCACCACTTAGAAAACTCTAGTAGAGAGTTTATATTACTCTGCGACAGATGTATTCGCCACTTTCTTTTGAGGAGGAAAACTAAATTTGAAACTCATTACGAATGGTGTAAGCGAGTAAATTACAAATGGAACGCATGTCCCAAAGATAAAATCTTTTTCACATAGGGATAATGTGACGAATAAGTCCCCTGCGTGTCATTTACGCAGACATCGAATGCTATATCGATGAATAACACCCACAAGCAGCAGCCATATCCTCAATGAAGTATGGCATGACCACTTTAGGAATAGACAAAACAAAATGCATACTTGGCAAGGTGAAGATTGCATTTCCAAAATTTCTAGAATTTCCGATAAAGCTGCTAAATTTCAACAATCATATGATTCCCAATTGCAGCGTAAGTCACTACATATGTCAGATGAAGAACAAACAAAAATTTGAAAGTTGCACATCCTGTCCTAAATGTCATAAAACGTTTGATGACGACCCGAATTTTATTAAAGAAATGTTTATCGATAATTAAGAAAGTGCGTGATCATGATCACATCACTGGTAAATTTAGAAACGCACTCTGCTCCAAATGTAACTTTTCACTTAGGTTGAGACGTCGTGTACTACCCGTCATTTTTCATAACTTTAAGGGCTATGACAGTCATATGCTCATAAAAGAGAGGTTGAGCCAGATGAAATCGTGGCAGTTCAATGTAAATAGCACAAACGAGAGAGTAAAATTCATGGCAATGACGCATCAAAAGTTTACCAGTAGATAAAACTAAAGAAAATAAGATAGTCCTTCTTCGAAATAATAATATTTAGATTCATATCAATTCATGTGCAGCGTCACTAGCTTCTCTCGTTCGAAATCTCAAGTTTCTTCCCCATAGTCAACTTGAAAGAAACACAATCCAAACTTAACAGATGACAT
>CAJQUW010003512.1:0-83809 GCA_907163375.1 Prostheceraeus crozeri
GAATAATAAAATGATGTATGATTATGGTTTTCATGGTGTGGGAAGAGGGAAGTGGATGGTTAATTTCTTAGTCAGTGTTCAAAGGGTCACGATTAACTGTCATGTACGTTGGGGTTAGTCTAGATGGGTCGGGGTGTTATCCTGTGGCGGGGGACATTTGCTGGGGGTCCGTGGGGGGTTTGGATTGAGGGTGAGAGGTGTTCTGTTTTGGCGAGGTCTATTTTTGATAGCCGTGGGGGCAGTGGGGGGTGGGCGTATTGCATTAATCTTTGATGTGCTGGCTGGGAGTTGTTATCGGCCTGCTTTCGTAGTATGTCTTGGTGGGTTTGATTTTAATCTATATGTTAGGGGGGCTTCCGCGTGGATATTTGTAGGGCTCGGTTCGGCGGTTTGATGTCTGTTTATATTGCGCTTTCTCCTACACAGGTGTGTGGCGGGGGTGTGGCTGTGTTCGTGGTGCGGGATGCCGGGCCAGTGCTGCTTGGATGGGTGAGCGGGTTGGTGTGGTTTTTTTTTGGGGGGCGTCGAGGGGGGGTGTGGGGCGAGGCGCGGATCTACTGGTTCGGTGTGCGTCGGGCTGTAGCCGTTGGTGGCTGTGGCTGCTTTTACTGATTTGTATGCGTGTAGGAGGGTGGTATGTGCGTGTGTGTGCTTTTTCCTTGTTCTTTTTGGGATATGGTTGTGAGGCGGGTGGGGGATAATATGATGTTGGGTAGATATCCCAAATAATGTGGGTGGTCGGGAGGTATTGTAATTAGGAGTTGTTTTGGACTCTTACCGGTTACAGGCCTATTTGCATTAGTGTTTATTCGGAGGGGTATAGGGTGGTGGTGGTGTGTTGGAACCGGGAGGGTTGTGGGTGTTGGGGCACATTAGGCGGGCACTCGCTGGGGGGTTTGATTGTTGGGGGGTAGGTGACCTGCCGTTTACTTTTGTGAGAGATGTTGGGGAGCGAGACAGCCTTATGGTGTGCGGGCCGTGCGAGAGGTGAGGAGTTTGTATTTGATTAATGGGGTGCTCTGGGATATAAGGGATAGTGTGGTATGTGGGGGGGTGGTATGTCAATCACTGTTACCAATCGGGAACTGTATATGATGGATATCTGAAGATTATTATTTGACAAGCTTTCCATTATCATATTACCCTTATATAATATCACATTGAACGGGATTGTTTTGATGTCAGTTGTCTGTAGGTGATTTTCATTTGTGGATTTCCTGGTGGTGAGTGCGGCTGTTGATTTCCTTAAGTGTCTTGATATTAGTTTTGTCTATATTTAAATCTACTTGATTGATATTCTTCTAAAGTAAGACGAAAATTATTTTCTGCTGGTTCATATGCGTAATGTTACTGTTTCTTGTCTTTAAATTGAATGCCTATTTGTCTTTTATATTCTTTTGGGAATTCGATTCAACGGACATATGATCCAGGAAGATAAAGTTAATTCTTTCATTGGTGGATTGTGGTCAGGAGTAGAGTGTTATATCGGGAAGGTTCTTGACGTGGTGAAGATGGGGGGTTAGGGGGTATTGGGGAATATTCGTGTTGGGATTCGTCTTAATGGTTGTGTTAGTGCCTGAGGGTCGTAGAGGTGCGAAAGGACAGGGTGGCGGGGGTATGGTGTGGGGATTTGGGGGATGGGCGGTTCGTTTGGGGGTGGTAGGGGATATGAGCTGTGTTTTGGGCAGTTTGCGACGGTGGTTAGGGGGGGAGGTCGGAGTTGTAAGGGGGGGTATGATTGTTGGGTGAGTTGCTGGGGGTGTCAGGGTGCTAGTTGTAGGGGACTGGTACGGGAGGAGTTGGTTGATGAATGTATGTCAGGGTAAATCGTGTGGTATGGACATTGACTTTGGTGGTAAGCATAATTTAAATCCTCTAATCGGTGGATTAATTTCTGGAGGATCATAGGTCTGGGGTTTTTTTAAGGGGGCCTACGTGGCGTCCGGTTTCACGGGGGGGGGTGTTTCGAGTAGGGGGGGTTAGTTCCTGGCGGTGTGGTAGTTACAAGTACGGTGGGGAAGTATTCCCTGGACAGGGGGGGTTGATCCAGCGGTGGCAGGGTGGTGAGTTTTAGGGTTCGGCTTAGGGGTGATTTCGCTGAGTGCGGGGCCCTGGGGACACTATACGGGTAGTTCTGTGGGGGGGTGGGCTGGAGTGCTGCGGGGGGGTGTGGGTGAGCCTAACGTCGAGACGCGGTTGTTTGCACGTTTGGTCTGGCTGTTATCGGTTTGCGGGGGGGGAGGGGGTTTTTGGTTTTCGGGAGGGAGAAGTGGGTGTGGTGTTTGACGGAGCCTACGTAGGTTTTGAGATGAGGGAGAAGGGGACCGCGGCAGTTTGTTTGGTGTTGGGATTTGTGCTGTGTGGGGGGTTTGGGAGGTGAGTGGGGGCGCGAGGGGAGTTATCTTACAGTAGATGACATGGTTGTGGGGCGGCGTAGGGTGACCTGCACGTGTGATTGGAGGGGAGATGGTTAGTATTGGGAGGGCGGGTTGTGCCTGTGGGATTCGGCGGCTTTAGTTGGGGGGTTGGGAGGTGCGGGCTATTGCGGTGGGTTAGCCTGCGGGGTGCATTGCGTTAGGGGAGTGTTGGGGCGGAGGATGTTGTGGCGGGAGGGGGAGGTTGGAGGCGAGGGGGGGGTGGGGGGGCGCAGGTGCGAGGCTGGTGGGGTGTTGTGTTGTGGGTTGGGGGGGGTTGAATCGTGTCTCTGCATATTATGGGGTCGCCGTTTATTAGGTGGGGGGGGACGAGGGTTAGGGGGGCAGTTAGGGGTGTTGTTTGTGAGGTGGGAGGCGTTTTTATAGAGGATGGTGGGGTACGGGGGCGGGTGGGGGTTAATGTATGGGGTTGGGGCGGCGTGTGATTGGGGGGAAATTGGGGAATGCGCCTTAGATACGGATGTACAGGAGCTGCACACACGCGCGGGATTGTGGGTTGGTTGGGGAGATTTGTAGGAGTTTGTCTGGGGCATGTTTGGTGTCTGATGGTTGTGAGTGGATGAGACATTTACAGATTTATCTATCACTGTTGCAAGTGGACGTTGTGAAGACACCTGTTGCCTGTTAAAAACAGTAGCGACAACAGGAATTGTAAGAACGCCAGACGAAATGACAATAGAGAGAGCGCCTAAAGAAATTGTTAAACATGCGCCCAACGCCTTGTGTCACATTCTTAGCTATCGTCCATCTCTTTCCTTAATTTATTATAATGTTCTAGTTTAAGTAATAAGTGGGCATCCTTATCTTTCATGTACCTGCACTCTATCTTTGTGTTTTGCTATATCCATTTCATTGGGAACCGAAGGTTTATGTCATATGATAATGAAGGATATAAAGGGGCTGATGGTTCTTTTGTTTTTACATCTTCCATTTTTAAATGAATATTTTTGTTCATGGGTCATACTTTAAGGTACTTTCCTATTTTTTGTATTTTTTCATTTTTTGTAACTATTTTGACTGTTTTTTTCATTTTTTGTAACTATTTTGTCTGTTTTTTATAAATTTCAGGGGGTCCCTATTTTTTTGTATTTTTTTCATTTTTTGTAACTACCTAGGTGTGGGATTCGGTGCTGAGCGAAGCGATGCGCCGAATCCTATACCCTACAACAACTACATATACTTGCCGATTCTCTTGACACCTGATTAAACCGCATATACTTCTGTCACACTCTCGACTTCATTGCAGAAACTATAATCGAGTATAGTACATACAAAATACTGTATTGGGCAATTCAACGAGCAGGATGAATACTGTGGAAGTCAATCAGTAATGAATTAGAACAGTAACTGTCTATCACAAATACATTCAAGAGAATGGGATGATGCCAGCTTTTCATAATAACAGTGGCTGTCATTATGACTTTCAGACAAGTTTCTGCTCCAGAAAAGTGCGACGACGAACATTTGGATTCCATAACCGATTTCACACTTCAAAGTTGAACGAATGGCTTTGAATGAGCGCACCGGAGAAGTATTCCACAAGTTGTTATTCGCTGCCCAGTCAGTTTTCATTTTTCTATGATTCCTTATATCAAATCCGATTCTAGTTCAAAATATTGCCGCTCCATGAAACTTAGTGAGCCAAATTTCAGTGACCTTAGACCAGCAGTTTACGCGTGCGTTAATTGACCTATAAATTATTTTGAATGAACTTTTGCAATTCATGCCTAAGTGTGTTGGATTTTGATGTTGCACAAGTGTGCTACAATGCTAGAATTCTGTGATAGGAGGAGATATTTGTCATGCACCACTGCCATTTTCCTAACCTCAAGATGATTTGATAGAGGGACCCAGGGATGTAGTCGTAAATTTTTTAGGAAGTATAACGCTAAGTGCTAAAACTTCAGCTGAATTTTGGGAAGTATAACGCTAAATTTGACATGTATATACACTAAAAGCCAAAAGACTTGTCGCACATGCAATGTTAACTAATGCGCAAAGGTGACAAGTCTTTTGACTTTTAGTGTATTAGCTGAAAAACGCATATTCGTGCCACTATTGTCCATAACGGACTGTTCGAGAGCTACATAATCGCCCTTTCAGAATTTTCAACCGCTCTCATCCCTTTTCGGCGATTACTTTATCATTGAAGGACTTCCACATGAATCCAAGTAATAATGAAAGCATTTTATTCTTCATTTCATTCTTCTTTTTTATATATGCTTTAATTTGATGACCTTAGGAAGTATAACGCTGATTCGGCCAGAATCTTAGGAAATATAACGGCGTTATACCGCGTTACCCTCCACTTCACCACTGGAGGTACCATATGTTGATCATGTTTGACTGGGGGTCGAAAAAGCATTGTGTCTAAACACGCTGGAAAAGCGAAAATCTATTTCATTTTATAAATATTAGGCTGTCGCCAGAGTTTGACCGTTAGTTAACTGCGCTCTTTGATGAGAACAAAAGCGCTCGGCTAGAAGGAACCAGAGACGCTGCGGTAGATGTGATGAAGAGGGGTGATGAAGAGGGGTAACTTTTTACCCCATATGTTTATCTCTTGCACTTGCATGTCACTCATTTATGACGAATCTGTGACTTTTCCGTGATTGTCAGCAAACTATCCTCTAGAAGTGCAGAAGTATATCACACACAGAAGTGCATCATATTGCGATGACTTCATATAAGAACAGGAGAGCACTTTATCAGCACATCATATGAAATCATTTTTAAATGATTTTGTATTTTTGAAATATGACCATCAATAATTGATGTCAATGATGTTGTAGGTGACGGAAATCGTGTGTTAAATTTTAATAACAATCCTATATCAATGTGGTCAACTATATCATTTTAATATAATGTCGGCTAAATGACGGAAAATGTTTTGCGCTATATCGAAAGGGACCAATACGCGTATGTGGTAAGAAAGATGTGACATGAGGAGATGAATAAAGGATGTGCTTTAAACATGTTTGTGCACATAACTTGGAGACTTGAATCAGGCAGAAGTGTCATACTACAGCTACATTACATTTGCAGTAGCAATTAGAGCTGCTTTTCTGTATGGACAAATTTGTATTGAAGGAATAATCTGAAATCAATTAGCATCAACTATATTTGTGACAATACTTTAGACTTATTACTTCTTTAATACGACGTCTCTATTATGTCAAACATGTTTTTGAGAAGCACTCCCAAGTCTGAAATGAGCACAACAGACATCTGTGTGGAGAATTAATCATCAAATTTCTCTCATCATGAAACATGTTAGTGTTGAGCACTTTGAAGACGTTGACAGTCATCACTTTGAGAGAATCATTTACAAGATGAAAGTCTCTCTTGTATTTAGCAATAGTGTCATTATCATGAAATCTATGATTCTACAATCTGTGAAAGAAAAGAAGTCATTGAAGTGCTTAGTTACTAAGTGTTCTGCCATTGACAAAGGGTCTGGACCCGAAACGTCTGGCGATTTTTATTTTCTATTCATTTTACTTGGCATTAAACATATCGGGAGAGAATTGAAATTGGTCTTATATTCGCATTGAATTATGGTCCTCCCGCCCTCTGCCATATCATATAGATTTCATTTTGTCACAGAAAGACGTTTTCATTCCAAATCATGGCTTTCACAGTGAAAGAACGTGCGAAATGCGCAGTGTGGTTCGACTCAATGCAAAGCGTTGTTTCGGTGCAGCGGAGGTTTCACAAAGAATTTAGCAAAGAACGGCCTGACGTGATTCCTTCGGGGGATTCAATAAGGAGATGGCACAGCTCTCTAATGAGCACAGGAAGCGTCTTGAATGCGCCCCACCAACGAACTCGAACACGCAGGAGTAATGAGGATATCGCAGTAGTGCAGGAACATTTTGAAGATGATCCGCATACTTCAACTCAGAGAGCATCGCTAGCCCTGGACATGAGTCGAACCACCGTGCAAAGAATTCTCAAAGACTTGAAGTGGCATCCTTACAAGGTGTACGCTGTTAAGGAGTTGTCAGAGGAGGACTGTGCAAGCGTCTTGACTTTGCTGCCGACAAGTTGCAACGTATCAGAGAGGATCCGCTGCGTCTTCATGCTCTTGCGTTTTCCGATGAGGCACATTTTTACATTGACGGATCAGTCAATTGCCATAACCACCGCTACTGAGGTCCAGAGAATACACGTTGGTTTGTCCAGCAAAACATTCACCCTAAGAAGACGACGATATAGGCTGCAATTTGTGCTGACAGACTGATCGGTCTTTTCTTTTTCGACCAAACCGTTAACGGTGAGCGTTACCTTTCTATGCTACAGGAACAGTTTTGGCTGGAAGTGAAGCGACTCGAACTCAAAGAGAAGATGATCTTCATGCAGGACGGTGCTCCACCGCACTGGAGTCGGGCGGTTCGAAATTGGCTGGACAGGAAGTTTCCAGGCAGATGGATTGGTCGAGGAGACCCCTAGCGTTGGCCGGATCTGACGCCCTCTGACTTCTTCCTGTGGGGCTTCATCAAGTCCAAGGCTTACGGCACTCCTCAAAGGGACATCGAAGAATTGAAATAACGAATTATCTTTGCTTTCGATGAAGTGACAGCCGAGATGCGACACAACACCATCCAGGAGTGTCGTGATCGATTGGTAAGATTTGTCGAAAATGATGGGCATCATGTCGAAGTGCGTATCTCATGACCTGTTGACTTTATGATGTTGAAATTTTTAGAACATAAATTGCATATGTGGATGAACATTGTGTGTTCTTTTCTTTGACATCTGATCAAAAATAGCAAAATTGTGGACATTTAGAATCGGCGGTTTGAAATGGGTCACCCTGTATTTCATTGTCAAAAGGTCATCTGGAAGCAGTTTCGGCTCTTCTTTAGAAAGATGATGGAAGGTTTATTTCATTAGGGTTAGAAACCGTGTGTTTCCGCATACGGAGGAAAAATATGTAATTGAAGAAGTTGTTACAGCGGATGCTTCATTGCATCAAATATACATGAATTAATATTTGAGAAATATTATCCAAATGCAAGAATTCGAATTTTCGGTGCAATAAGAACACAATCAATGCCGAGAAAGCCATGCGACAAAATCTTACCTTCTGTAGATCCGCTGAATTAACTTGTAACTTGTTTTGATTGAAAGCATGGTAGCCTGATGTATTTGTAATACAACATCAGCAAAATCATGAGAAAAGTGAACTTTTCTTCCTTCTTAGCCTCCTTTTGCTCAATAATTTGATTTGAATCGGGAGAGTATCAAGTCTACCATATCACGACAATCAGTTTTGTTTTCAGCGACAATCAGTCGAAGTTGTCTTTTATATTCATCGGAAATTAATATGAATCAAAACCAAGCGACTCATGTACTTTACCATGTCCTTGATAGAACAATATTTGATATCCGAAGTCAACGGTATTAGAGATTTCTCAAATTTTCATCTCATTTGATATATTGTCAGATGATTGAAAAAGAAAATGAAAGACAAATGAATGACTCATTCGTAAAGATTCTACAAGACCGAAATTACAAGTCTTGTACAAGTCTCATTTTCTAACCTCCGCCCTGGGGGGGGGCACTCACCAGTGGCGTCTTCTCCGTGCCTACGAGGCCTTCAGCGCATATTCAAAAATAATTTACCAATATTCATAAAAAGGAAAGTATCGTTATTCATTGGCTTTCACTTAGATCTGATAGCTTCTCGTGATAGCTGTGCACAGCTTTCTGTCTCAATATTAGACGCTCAGAGTATGCATTTTTACCGTGCGTGGCCGAATTACAGCTGCTTTCTTCGAACAATCACACACACATACACCAGCGGTGTGTTCAGTCGGAGTATTGATGTTCAGAGAGTGCACGCCCGCGTCAATCTCAGCTTTTCCGCCGATAGACATAATGCTTTGCCTATCTGACTCATTGGCACAACCTGCAGTTGTTGATCAATGCGTGGTACCTAAACATAGAAAGGAAACGTCACTGTCTTCGTTACTTTTCAGAGAGGTCAGCAGATGATTTCGTTCAGACAAAGTGTGCGATCAGTTGATGAGCGTTCGCCAATGAATGCAGAGTAATGCATCTGACTCGAACGGATTCGGTAGGATTCCATAATTTGTTTTTGCGTGATTGATATGGCGCTATGTTTAGTACTGTAGATGAGCTCATAACCACAACTTTCCGAAGGGAATATGCCGAAAAGATGACTGTCGTCCGGCAAGGTAGGTAGGCCTGATAACGATAACACCTGATATAAGAATTTAAAGTACTCACAATAAAAGAAGGAAGGAAAATACAAGACATTTTAATACATCAAAATTTCAAACGGGTGAGTGGCTGAACGGCTGTAAGAAACGAAACAAATTTCTTTGCTGGCCTTAATTGGCTCATCTTTTTTCTAGAAAATGGAGTCCGGACAGAGCGAGAGTAGTGAAGTAAGGCGATGAAGCTACATGAGCAATCAACTTCTCATGTGCACATTCACTTGGTCTTAAAAATGTTCTAAAAAATACAGGGTAGAATTGGTAGTAAAAATTCTTTTATAAAGATTAATGTTGTAACATAGAATGTCTGGTATAGAATTAGTAATCCAATGCTGAGCGAAGACCGATGGTGTGGGAGCACGCTACACTACTGGCACTCACGTTACCGATTATTTTATCTATCTCCAGAACAAAGGAAAGAGCGAACTCCAAATTTAAGATAACTTACCTTCTATGTATTCCACAGCGTTGCACCAACTTTGAATAACATCAGCTGAATCCTTTCGTCACAATAAAAATGTAAAAATTTGAATGTACGACAGAGCTGTCGAATTTTGCATTATTAATGTTTTCATCTGGTTTCAGCTTCTAAACTATTGGAATTTATAAAAGAAAGTGTTCTCGTGTCAATTTGAACAGAAAATGATAATTCCCTAATAGATTCTTTGTGCACTTCGACGTTTGGAATTCAAAATTTGAAATTGAATTTTTGTAAATGGACCGGATACCTATAGTAAGAAAATCATCGTTTTCACCTTACATTTGACCTCCACAATGACCTTGAATTTCAAAACAGTGATGATATTCTGACCCGTCATGGTGAGAGCTTTCATTTGGTGCATTTTGTTTTGAGTTCGGACTTTTAGCTTCGGAAAATAGCAGATGAGGGGGGCTCATTTCCCACTCCCAGCATGGCGCGTTTATCAAAACATCTCGGTGGGGCGAGGGATATTATCAACCTCAGTGTCAGCTCTCACGGCATGCAAAATGTAGTGCATTCTGAAATGTGATGTGTTACCTGAAGTTCGCATGTGATCATTTAGAGCGCCTCCGCTGGCAAAGTGGCGACAGCATAGCAAACGAACGAATAGGATTATTAAACAATTTTCACACTAAGCCGATGATGAGTACATTGGAAAAATGGTCCGTTCACTCGCAATGCACATTGAATATGGAGAGAAATGCAGGTCAGTGAACACAGAAGCAGAATTGGCTGACTAAAACAAAGATTCGAATTTGACGTGATTTTATTATCAAAGAATGTCACTGCATTAAATGACACCGATATCTTTATATTTCTAATACATGTATCCTAATAGTAGAATAAACAATATAGGCCGAAGTTTTTAACTTTCAAGGCAAGAGGCTATATGAAGCAAGTTATCTACGAATTGTTGTAGGCTACCAATTTAACAGCATGAGCATTGTGCAGGTATGGGTTTAATGCATTGCATTTTTTCATTCATTATTTGTTTTATTTCACGCAAAATGATATATACAAAATTCTGTCTAACACAATATGCATTACATCTAGCTTAATGGATTAAATTCACATGGAAGCCATAGCTAATCAAAGCATAGTTTAAAAAGCTAGTTAAACAAACTATCAGATAGACATTTACGGTAGTTCTATGTCAAAGGTGATGATGGAGCAGTTTGTATCATAGAAAGACCAATCGTGTGGCTGAAGTAGGTTACATATTTACATGTATATACATGTAAGCTTACATGTTGATGACCTGCTATGACTTGATGTGGTCACATACTTAGGCAGAATTTTTCCAAGAAAACCGCAAATGATCATTCATGGTCAATTTCTTTACTCTTGGGGGGTACCCAATCTCTTGGGTCTGCACCCCAAGATCCTTGGGTACCCCCAAGATCCTTGGGTACCCCCAAGACTACCCAAAACCCAAGAGTGAACCCAAGACCCAACCTTGTTTTATGATGAGTGATTCGGCGATGGTTTACTTTTGTGAATATCTTGAACATTCTTTCATTGAATATGCATTCAACTTTATAATTCTGCTTTCTCTCTAGCAAGTTTCTCGAATGTTTTGCAATCGCGTTTCTAAATCATTGATTTTACGTCATGTGCGTATGCAATTCTGCTCGTTTGTCTTCCTATCGTCAATGATGATGGATAGATGGCATCTAAAACTGGCATGGCAATACATTTTTCAAATAACCTTCCAGTTTGTGATAATGTGAGGTACAAGTCTGTAAATCAGAATCATTGTTTCATTTTTCCATTCTTTTAACATTTTAGATATTCAATACGTGCATAAAGATCCAGGTATGAACAGCTTCCTGGATGGTAACTTGGGTTCCAACTCAACAAAGCCGAAGCCTGTTGAAGGTGCAAGGACTGGGCCACCGATGGTGAAGCTTTCATGTTATTTTCATTGTTGATCACAGTGATGCGCAACAAGCATTTCAGATAAATTTCCTTGCCTAGATTACACCTAAATCATACTATACTGCTGTCATTCCATCTAACATTGATGATTGTAAACCGCTCAAGTCTGACGACATCCCTTGATAGATAGAGCCGTGTAGAAATGGAACATACACAGTCATACTTCGTCAAATGACTGCTAAAAGCTTCCTTACCTCTTCACGTTTGCAGCTGAAAAGCCGTCAGCGAGTACCCACGAGGCTTTGAATGTTACTGTACACATGATGGAAATGGCTAAACTGAGCAGTAATGGCACATAGATCCAGGCGTACCACAGTTTGGTAAAGAACTTGGCAATTGGATTTGATAGCACTCGGCGAGAGTATGCAATGTCCAAGATGATCGAATCCGCCCACACCAAGAAATCTCGAAGCTTGGAGCTCGCTGAGGAACGATCCACTTCCCATTTGATTCTTTCTTTGATCTCCTCTCGTACAATACTCTGAAAAGGACATTCGAAACTTAGACAAGTGCATCAATTTGCTCAAAAGCGTCACCTTTTCCAATGGTTGTTGCACACGGCTGTCATAAAAACGTCAATCAGTTGGAAATCGAATTGGAACGGTGAATGGGGGCCATACAGAGTAAAAATCAATCCTATACAGTGTGCGGTGAAAAAAACATTCGAATACATATACATCGCTCCTGCAAGCCCGGGGGGAATCTCTAGATCAGTGAAATCCAATATGTGATCCCAAGTTATTTCGACCTTAACATTTAGCACATTTTCCAACCGATTCTCCAACAAATCGTTTAATTTAGCCAACAGGAAGGTCGACTGTATGATCATTTGGAAAAAAACTTCCTGCAAGGATCTGAAACTTGCCGTGTTTTTATATCGCTCGCATCATGGCTTGAAACACATCCATTTTCAGGGTGAATACTTGCTGCATGCAGCAGTCAGCTGATTTTGCATGATTTCAAATTCCCGCCACATCATCACCTGATTGTAACACTGACGTCTCTACTCCTTTGCAATATAAATGTGCTTCTCGTACCTTCCGTTTCAGTCGAAATGCCATTAGTTACACGATTGCGACAACTAGCTTCCCAAATGATGAATCGTCTTCTTCGAAATATTCCCATTAATCAGAGAATATGAGATCAGTATCTGAATAGGACGTCATGATGCAGCACATGTCCCAATAAAACGGACGTGCAAATAAAGCGGGTATTCTTATAAAGTGGATATCCATTTAATGCGGATTTCCGGTAATTCTGATATCCCAATAAAGCGGATGTCCAAATATAGCGGACGTGCAAATAAAGCGGGTATTCTTATCAAGTAGATATCCATTTAATTCGGATTTCCGTTGATTCTGATGTCCGAATTTTGCGGATGACCTAATATAGCGGACGTGCAAATAAAGCGGGTATTCTTATCAAGTAGATATCCATTTAATGCGGATTTCCGTTAATACTGATGTCCGAATTTTGCGGATGACCTAATATAGCGGACGTGCAAATAAAGCGGGTATTCTTATCAAGTAGATATCCATTTAATGCGGATTTCCGTTAATACTGATATCCCAATAAAGCGGATGTCCAAATATAGCGGACGTGCAAATAAAGCGGGTATTCTTATCAAGTAGATATCCATTTAATTCGGATTTCCGTTGATTCTGATGTCCGAATTTTGCGGATGACCTAATATAGCGGATATTCTTATAAAGTGGATATCCATTCAATTCGGATTTCCGTTGATTCTGATGCCCCAATAAAACGGATGACCCACTGAATGGAATGTCCCAATATAGCTTGTGGTCCGATGAAGTGGAGCCGCTGTAACTGATTAAATGTCAAAATCCACATTTCTGACATTCCCGGGAGGTTTATCAAACTTCATCTCCAATGATCGTACTTAGCAATTGACCTGAATCATGGCACTGTGCAATTCCATCACCCATTGTTGCGCTGTCGGATTTACAACATCGAGAAGTTGCTGTAATGTTGTATTCTCAGAGGAAGTTCCAGTCAAAACATTCAGCTTTTATCTTCACTGTTTACTTGAGCACTTTCTGCGCATTAGCCTATTGCAACATCAACAATGGCAATTTCATGAACTTATTTTATTCAAAATACATTTCAGTCTGAGTGGAAATAATAGTAGACAACAGTTTTCGTCATCATTCAATGGATATTGAATCAGATAAAAACGGATAAAGTAAAGTTTGTGATAATAACCCATCGACTAAAAGCATGTCTTTGCCGGTTGAAAATGATTTGAATAGCTCAGTCTCAATAGGTTAGCAAGGCTTTGATGAGGAGAAAAGAAACAAACTATGAACTCTGATTCAGATGGTTGCACGTTCCTTCATGCCGTAATAATACCCACTGCTGTCTGCATCTGAAGTGGCTCTTAGAACAAACCTATTTCTCCGTCCATGTACTTCTGACTGAGATAGAATTTCAATGAATTTGTAAATGGAATTTATAATGCGCACAAAAGTGCATTGATAATCTTGCTTGAATGACGCAATTCTCTTCAGCAGTTGTAGCACACGTTTTGGGCCTGTTGCATAAAATCCAATAACTCGATAGCGGTTCATTGATATTGAGAGGTTCAACAGTCAATAGTTATCAATTTAGGTGCTGCAAGAAGTGACTATTGACATGGACTGCTAAAATTCAATACCATTGATCGAAGTTTCAATATTGCAACTGCTATTTGGTGATTCAACCACGAATGACATTCGTTTCCTTGATGAGTCATAATCTTCTCCTATATTTACACTGCCCTTCGCTAATTCAGGGGCCTGTGTAAGATTTTTGTGGTCCGCGAGATTAATATAGAAGAACCTCTATAACATTTGTTGATAAAGATACCGTAAAGTGGGGGGGGGTGCTCGACCACTGGAATCTTCAATCTCTTTTTAGCTTGCATTAAATCACTGACGACACACATCGATTTGTACTACTTACATCATGAATCATTGTTGTATACCAAAGTCGTTTGTAAATATTTGAATGTGATGTATATTCGTACAGTTTGATGTCATAAATATGGTGTATATTCAGTGATGAGTTTTCAATCATTGCATCATTCTTGCGAAGTCGGCACTTACAGTCGATGTCAGAAAAATCAAAGTTGATGCGCGTCCTGAAGCGCCTGTGTTGTCGCGTTCCTGTTGCGACAAAATCATCATCACTTGAACTCGAGGAATCCAACATGCTGAATATTAGGAATAGTCATAAGTGATCTGAGACTATTGAAAGTATTGAATCGAAGTTGACGTCTAACTAAGTTTTATGCAGCACTTTCCATTAGATGCCGCTATTTTCACTGGTGAAACAGACTATTGGGTATTGAAGTTCAATGCTGTTTCAATAGTGTGTTATATGCACCAGAATTTATCGATTTACTACTTGATATTATTAGTTCAATAGCATTGAAAGCTTCATACAACAAGCCCATGCTGCCGAACAGTGATCGACAAGTTGATTTCACTCCGATAACAATGACAGCTGAAAGACTTTCATCTATCTGCTCAGGATCCTTTATTTTTAAATGAATTTCATAATATACACGTTATACAAGAACAAGCTTTATCATCGATGTGACACAAATGAAGTATAAAGGACGCTAATATATGCCTATAGCTAGTGTCCAATGGAAGGAGCACTTGTAAAGCTTTCTAGAACTTGTGAACTACTTGTTAGCACTTGTGAGCTTTCTGTCGGAATAACTGCGAATAGAAAAATAACGAAAATGACAGTCACTTCATGCCGACGGCTTCAACAAACTTACCTACAATAATACTTAGATCAATTTCTTACCTTTATTGATTATATGAGTGAGATAGGTTTTGTGACACCGATGCAATGATCATGCTTATTTTGTAATTCATACATGTAATAGTTCACAACATGAAGAAGATCAGCAGCGATGCACGAAATAAAATGATAGTCTACTTCCGTAACTGAGAAGCAAATGCGTAGGCCTACATGTGTGACCTATATTAAGCAAATTATCATAGTTACACAGCTGTAGCTAAACTCAGATAATTCCTCATGCTCGTTTCAATTTGATGAATAGTGAAGAAATGAAAAAAGACGAAAAGTCGTCTGAAAGAAAACGACAATTCAGGGCATATGACGAAAACAACAGTACGTGGAACGCAGTCTGATGGAAGCGACCCATTCACAGTTATCTGCTTTATGGGTGACAGTGATGAAATGAATAAATTCCTTTTCGTCAAGAAACATAGCACCTAACAATTTCAATGTAGTTAGCTTCAATTATTGATATGCAAATGTCTCACGAAAATGTCTAAGATTCCTGAACTGTCGTGGGTGTTCAATGTATCATTGAATTCCCTGAAAAATCGTTTACAGTTATCGAATGTCTTGACAATATGAACGGAGAATGTCCTCCGAGAAGAAATGAATTATTTAACAGATTCAGTCAATGTCATTGTTATCAAAGGATACATTCTCTTGAAAAATAATTGAAATGTTTTGAAATGTCAAAGTGCAAATTAAATCTCTTAAATTAGTCAGAAAATGTAAAGATTTTCCATTGTTATCAATGTCAATATTTTAGCGACATGAAAAAATCATTTAATGAGCAGAGGAAATGAAAGAACTGGTTTTCAGATGTCACTGCACGAATATGACGGTGGAATGAGATAATTTCTCCAATATTGAAACTTTATCTCCTTCCGTGCGGTAGATTTGTCGGATTAATTCATAAAAATAGAAATTATGATTCTCTTTGATGCCTTGACAATGACACTAGTCCACTCATGCGATAACTGAAATGCAACAATATGTTGTCCATATGAACACCATGAAATGATGGAAGATGAAAAGTTCGTCTACTGTCCGAGTGTCAGTGAGCAGAAAGACTGATTAGCGCACAGGGGTTAAAGGGTTCTTATTTCTTTAGAGGGTTGTTTGTAAAGCAAGAGACAAATATTGAATGACTATAATGAGAACTTTCTCTCAATGCGCAACCCGTCTATTGCTGAATAAAGATAGTAGTATGCATTGTCACAAGGAGAAAGTAGAATATGTCATTGAAAAAATGTTTTAGGAGGTGAGAGGCTAGCCTTCTAAAAGGCGCATGCTTTAGGATTTTTTTATTAGTTACGAATAGTGTCTTGCTTTAGGAGGTGATTCAGCTCGCTTTAGGAGGTGCTGGTTTACATTATGTCCACGCCACGATTAGCCTCCCTTGTCGAATCTCTGCTGCCGTTCCCGTTAAAGTCAACAGCTCTTCACATTTTCATCTAATGCGTATTTTGGCCGCCATGTAGGTCTCATGTCGACAGCAGCTTCTAGAAGGATTTATGCTCGCAGACTCCTTGTGGGTTGCCTTGATTTCCTTCAAGTGCACAATGCCTATAAGAAGTGTGATTGAATTTAATTGTCCGGTATTCGTTGAATTGACTCAGCACAGCGCTCAAAAGCTTGACTGCATACTAAGAAGGTGCCACCGCATTATCTGTTCCCATGACGGCAAGACAAACTGTGTGACCCTGAGCGGTGTTCAGAAATGCTATCTAGTAAAGCTTTCTCCCGAATCTTAGAACGTGGCAATGTCATCCATCATTTGCTTACGAATTTTTGAAATTTTCAAAGCATTTGAGAGCACCTCATTGTCGTACACATCATCATTTTCCAATGTGTAATTCTTCTGCATAATGAGTTTTCAATCTGACATTTCTTTCCTTGATTTTTATGATGATTTTTTCTCAACAATTAAATTTGTATTTTCTCCATGTAAAATTGTGCATAGCTCCGTATGTGCCACTGTATCATTGATTTTCATTTGAACGAAATATAGATATTAAATTACATCCTATTAGAACAACTGTTACCTTACCTCCAATCATCCACAGCTAGTTACGAAGTGAATGTTTCTATTAATAGAATTTCCAGCGAATATCAAACACATGTCATGTACATGTATGTCGGGTTTATATGGGCGTTAATTCTTCAGTCGGAAATATATTCAGATGCGTAAAATTTCTGAAGGAAACTGATTTCAAAGGCTATGAATAATTTCCTAATGGCAGCATGGTCACATGTCATACCCTGTGCATCTTGAAGGGATTAATGACTCCAAAAATAGACTTAGGGTAATCGGGTACTTGCCGAAAAGGGAGATCTTTGACATAATACAGAAGAATGAAAAGAGGACTAAATACTTCAGCATCCAACGAATTATGTCACAAGATTACGTTTGACATGTATTATTCTGAATAGCTAGCCAGTTAGTTTACAGTACTACATGTAATTATTGTAAAAAATATAAGCTATTTTTCCAGCTTTACTGAAGAGATGACTGAAAATTATTAGAACAAATGAAATGGTAACAAAGAAAATGATTGAATTCAAATCAAAGTTATCTGTGAATGCATCATCAAATTTGATGGTCTCTGCAAATTTGATTGTGGATTCAAAAGAGAAAGAATTCCTTTTAGCATTTTAATCAATACTTTTGAACGAAAGTGCAGGAATCGTTGAACAAAAAAAATAAATGCAGCAAATTGTTCTGGTCGAATTTTTATCACGGGAATTATTTGCACTCCAATGTGTGACGTGATGCTTCCGTGACACGAAACGTGGGTCACGTGTCTGTGACACGAAACGTCGGCCACGTGTCTGTGGGGATGCTTCCGTGACACGAAACGTCGGTCACGTGTCAGTGGGGATGTGTCTGTGACACGAAACGTCGGTCACGTGTCTGTGGGGATGCTCCGTGACACGAAACGTCGGTCACGTGTCTGTGACACGAAACGTCGGTCACGTGTCTGTGGGGATGCTCCGTGACACGAAACGTCGGTCACGTGTCTGTGGGGATGCTCCGTGACACGAAACGTCGGTCACGTGTCTGTGACACGAAACGTGGGTCACATGTCTGTGGGGACGCTCCGTGACACGAAACGTCGGTCACGTGTCGGTGGGGATGCTTCCGTGACACGAAACGTCGGTCACGTGTCTGTGGGGATGTGTCTGTGACACGAAACGTGGGTCACGTGTCTGTGGGGATGTGTCTGTGACACGAAACGTCGGTCACGTGTCTGTGAGGATGCTCCGTGACACGAAACGTCGGTCACGTGTCTGTGGGGATGCTTCCGTGACACGAAACGTCGGTCACGTGTCTGTGGGGATGTGTCTGTGACACGAAACGTGGGTCAAGTGTCTGTGAGGATGCTCCGTGACACGAAACGTCGGTCACGTGTCTGTGGGGATGCTTCCGTGACACGAAACGTCGGTCACGTGTCTGTGGGGATGCTTCCGTGACACGAAACGTCGGTCACGTGTCTGTGGGATGCTTCCGTGACACGAAACGTCGGCCACGTGTCTGTGGGGATGTGTCTGTGACACGAAACGTGGGTCTTGTGTCTGTGAGGATGTGTCTGTGACACGAAACGTCGGTCACGTGTCTGTGAGGATGCTCCGTGACACGAAACGTCGGTCACGTGTCTGTGGGGATGCTCCGTGACACGAAACGTGGGTCACGTGTCTGTGGGGATGTGTCTGTGACACGAAACGTCGGTCACGTGTCTGTGAGGATGCTCCGTGACACGAAACATCGGTCACGTGTCTGTGGGATGCTTCCGTGACACGAAACGTCGGTCACGTGTCTGTGGGGATGTGTCTGTGACACGAAACGTCGGTCACGTGTCTGGGACACGAAACGTCGTCACGTGTCTGCGAGGATGCTTCCGTGACAGGAAACGTCGGTCACGTGTCTGTGAGGATGCTTCCGTGACAAGAAACGTCGGTCACTTGTCTGTGAGGATGCTCCGTGACACGAAACGTCGGTCACGTGTCTGTGGGGATGCTTCCGTGACACGAAACGTCGGTCACGTGTCTGTGGGGATGTGTCTGTTGGGATCTGTCTGTGACACGAAACGTCGGTCACGTGTCTGTGGGGATGTGTCTGTGACACGAAACGTCGGTCACGTGTCTGTGGGGATGCTTCCGTGACACGAAACGTCGGTCACGTGTCTGTGGGGATGCTCTGTGACACGAAACGTCGGTCACGTGTCTGTGGGGATGCTTCCGTGACACGAAACGTCGGTCACGTGTCTGTGGGGATGCTTCCGTGACACGAAACGTCGGTCACGTGTCTGTGGGGATGTGTCTGTGGGGATGTGTCTGTGACACGAAACGTCGGTCACGTGTCTGTGAGGATGCTCCGTGACACGAAACGTGGGTCACGTGTCCGTGGGGATGCTTTCGTGACACGAAACGTGGGTCACGTGTCTGTGAGGATGTGCCTGTGACACGAGACGTCGGTCACGTGTCTGTGGGGATGCTTCCGTGACACGAAACGTGGGTCACGTGTCTGTGGGGATGCTTCCGTGACACGGAACGTCGGTCACGTGTCTGTGAGGATGCTTCCGTGACACGAAACGTCGGACACGTGTCTGTGTGGATGAGTCTGTGACACGAAACGTGGGTCACGTGTCTGTGAGGATGTGCCTGTGACACGAAACGTCGGTCACGTGTCTGTGGGGATGCTTCCGTGACACGAAACGTCGGTCACGTGTCCGTGGGGATGCTTTCGTGACACGAAACGTCGGTCACGTGTCTGTGGGGATGCTTCCGTGACACGAAACGTGGGTCACGTGTCTGTGAGGATGTCTCTGTGACACGAAACGAGGGTCACGTGCCTGTGGGGATGTGTCTGTGACACGAAACGTGGGTCACGTGTCTGTGGGGATGCTTCCGTGACACGAAACGTCGGTCACGTGTCTGTGGGGATGTGTCTGTGACACGAAACGTCGGTCACGTGTCTGTGGGGATGCTTCCGTGACACGAAACGTCGGTCACGTGTCTGTGAGGATGCTTAGGTGACACGAAACGTGGGTCACGTGTCTGTGAGGATGTGTCTGTGACACGAAACGTGGGTCACGTGCCTGTGGGGATGTGTCTGTGACACGAAACGTGGGTCACGTGTCTGTGGGGATGCTTCCGTGACACGAAACGTCGGTCACGTGTCTGTGAGGATGCTTCCGTGACACGAAACGTCGGTCACGTGTCTCTGAGGATGCTTCCGTGACACGAAACGTGGGTCACGTGTCTGTGAGGATGTGCCTGTGACACGAAACGTGGGTCACGTGCCTGTGGGGATGTGTCTGTGACACGAAACGTGGGTCACGTGTCTGTGGGGATGCTTCCGTGACACGAAACGTCGGTCACGTGTCTGTGAGGATGCTTCCGTGACACGAAACGTCGGTCACGTGTCTGTGGGGATGCTTCCGTGACACGAAACGTGGGTCACGTGTCTGTGAGGATGTGCCTTTGACACGAAACGTCGGTCACGTGTCTGTGGGGATGCTTCCGTGACACGAAACGTCGGTCACGTGTCTGTGGGGATGCTTCCGTGACACGAAACGTGGTCACGTGTCTGTGGGGATGCTTCCGTGACACGAAACGTCGGTCACGTGTCTGTGGGGATGTGTCTGTGACACGAAACGTCGGTCACGTGTCTGTTGGGATGCTCCGTGACACGAAACGTCGGTCACGTGTCTGTGAGGATGCTCCGTGACACGAAACGTGGGTCACGTGTCTGTGAGGATGCTCCGTGACACGAAACGTGGGTCACGTGTCTGTGGGGATGCTTCCGTGACACGAAACGTCGGTCACGTGTCTGTGGGGATGTCTCTGTGACATGAAACGTCGGTCACGTGTCTGTGCGGATGCTTCCGTGACACGAAACGTCGGTCACGTGTCTGTGGGGATGTGTCTGTGACACGAAAGGTGGGTCACGTGTCTGTGGGATGCTCCGTGAACGAAACGTCGGTCACGTATCTGTGTGGATGCTCCGTGACACGAAACGTCGGTCACGTGTCTGTGGGGATGCTTCCGTGACACGAAACGTCGGTCACGTGTCTCTGGAGATGCTCCGTGACACGAAACGTCGGTCACGTGCCTGTGGGGATGCTTCCGTGACACGAAACGTCGGTCACGTGTCTGTGGGGATGCTTCCGTGACACGAAACGTCGGTCACGTGTCTGTGAGGATGCTTCCGTGACACGAAACGTCGGTCACGTGTCTGTGGGGATGTCTCTGTGACACGAAACGTGAGTCACGTGCCTGTGGGGATGTGTCTGTGACACGAAACGTCGGTCACGTGTCTGTGACAGGAAACGTCGGCCATGTGTCTGTGGGGATGCTTCCATGACACGAAACGTCGGTCACGTGTCTGTATGTGTCTGTGACACGAAACGTCGGCCACGTGTCTGTGGGGATGCTTCCATGACACGAAACGTCGGTCACGTGTCTGTGGGGATGTGTCTGTGACAGGAAACGTCGGTCACGTGTCTGTGGGGATGCTTCCATGACGCGAAACGTCGGTCACGTGTCTGTGAGGATGTGTCTGTGACACGAAACGTGAGTCACGTGTCTGTGAGGATGTGTCTGTGACACGAAACGTCGGTCACGTGCCTGTGGGGATGTGTCTGTGACACGAAACGTGGGTCACGTGTCTGTGGGGATGTGTCTGTGACACGAAACGTCGGTCACGTGTCTGTGGGGATGCTTCCGTGACACGAAACGTCGGTCACGTGTCTGTGGGGATGCTTCCGTGACACGAAACGTCGGTCACGTGTCTGTGAGGATGCTTCCGTGACACGAAACGTCGGACACGTGTCTGTGAGGATGCTTCCGTGACACGAAACGTCGGCCACGTGTCTGTGGGGATGTGTCTGTGACACGAAACGTCGGTCACGTGTCTGTGAGGATGCTTCCGTGACACGAAACGTGGGTCATGTGTCTGTGAGGATGTGTCTGTGACACGAAACGTCGGTCACGTGTCTGTGAGGATGCTTCCGTGACACGAAACGTGGGTCACGTGTCTGTGGGGATGCTTCCGTGACACGAAACGTCGGTCACGTGTCTGTGAGGATGCTTCCGTGACAGGAAACGTCGGTCACGTGTCTGTGAAGATGCTTCCGTGACACGAAACGTCGGTCACGTGTCTGTGAGGATGCTTCCGTGACACGAAACGTCGGCCACGTGTCTGAGAGGATGCTTCCGTGACACGAAACGTGGGTCACGTGTCTGTGGGGATGCTTCCGTGACACGAAACGTCGGTCACGTGTCTGTGAGGATGCTTCCGTGACACGAAACGTCGTCCACGTGTCTGTGGGGATGTGTCAGTGACACGAAACGTCGGTCACGTGTCTGTGGGGATGCTTCCGTGACACGAAACGTCGGTCACGTGTCTGTGAGGATGCTTCCGTGACACGAAACGTCGGTCACGTGTCTGTGGGGATGTGTCTGTGACACGAAACGTCGGTCACATGTCTGTGGGGATGCTTCCGTGACAGGAAACGTGGGTCAAGTGTCTGTGGGGATGCTTCCGTGACACGAAACGTCGGCCACGTGTCTCTGGGGATGCTTCCGTGACACGAAACGTCGGTCACGTGTCTGTGGGATGCTTCCGTGACACGAAACGTGGGTCACGTGTCTGTGGGGATGTGTCTGTGACACGAAACGTCGGTCACGTGTCTGTGGGGATGTGTCTGTGACACGAAACGTGGGTCAAGTGTATGTGAGGATGCTCCGTGACACGAAACGTCGGTCACGTGTCTGTGGGATGCTTTCAGTGACACGAAACGTCGGTCACGTGTCTGTGGGGATGCTTCCGTGACACGAAACGTCGGTCACGTGTCTGTGGGGATGCTTCCGTGACACGAAACGTCGGCCACGTGTCTGTGGGGATGTGTCTGTGACACGAAACGTGGGTCTTGTGTCTGTGAGGATGTGTCTGTGACACGAAACGTCGGTCACGTGTCTGTGAGGATGCTCCGTGACACGAAACGTCGGTCACGTGTCTGTGGGGATGCTCCGTGACACGAAACGTGGGTCACGTGTCTGTGGGGGTGTGTCTGTGACACGAAACGTCGGTCACGTGTCTGTGAGGATGCTCCGTGACACGAAACATCGGTCACGTGTCTGTGGGGATGCTTCCGTGACACGAAACGTCGTCACGTGTCTGTGGGGATGTGTCTGTGACACGAAACGTCGGTCACGTGTCTGGGACACGAAACGTCGGTCACGTGTCTGCGAGGATGCTTCCGTGACAGGAAACGTCGGTCACGTGTCTGTGAGGATGCTTCCGTGACAAGAAACGTCGGTCACTTGTCTGTGAGGATGCTCCGTGACACGAAACGTCGGTCACGTGTCTGTGGGGATGCTTCCGTGACACGAAACGTCGGTCACGTGTCTGTGGGGATGTGTCTGTGGGGATGTGTCTGTGACACGAAACGTCGGTCACGTGTCTGTGGGGATGTGTCTGTGACACGAAACGTCGGTCACGTGTCTGTGGGGATGCTTCCGTGAAACGAAACGTCGGTCACGTGTCTGTGGGGATGCTCTGTGACACGAAACGTCGGTCACGTGTCTGTGGGGATGCTTCCGTGACACGAAACGTCGGTCACGTGTCTGTGGGGATGCTTCCGTGACACGAAACGTCGGTCACGTGTCTGTGGGGATGTGTCTGTGACACGAAACGTCGGTCATGTGTCTGTGAGGATGCTCCGTGACACGAAACGTGGGTCACGTGTCCGTGGGGATGCTTTCGTGACACGAAACGTGGGTCACGTGTCTGTGAGGATGTGCCTGTGACACGAAACGTCGGTCACGTGTCTGTGGGGATGCTTCCGTGACACGAAACGTGGGTCACGTGTCTGTGGGGATGTCTCTGTGACACGAAACGTGGGTCACGTGTCTGTGAGGATGTGCCTGTGACACGAAACGTCGGTCACGTGTCTGTGGGGATGCTTCCGTGACACGAAACGTCGGTCACGTGTCCGTGGGGATGCTTTCGTGACACGAAACGTCGGTCACGTGTCTGTGGGGATGCTTCCGTGACACAAACGTGGGTCACGTGTCTGTGAGGATGTCTCTGTGACACGAAACGAGGGTCACGTGCCTGTGGGGATGTGTCCGTGACACGAAACGTGGGTCACGTGTCTGTGGGGATGCTTCCGTGACACGCCGGTCAGGTGTCTGTGGGGATGCTTCCGTGACACGAAACGTCGGTCACGTGTCTGTGGGGATGTGTCTCTGACACGAAACGTCGGTCACGTGTCTGTGGGATGCTTCCGTGACACGAAACGTCGGTCACGTGTCTGTAGGATGCTTCCGTGACACGAAACGTGGGTCACGTGTCTGTGGGATGTGTCTCTGACACGACACGTCGGTCACGTGTCTGTGGGGATGCTTCCGTGACACGAAACGTCGGTCACGTGTCTGTGAGGATGCTTCCGTGACACGAAACGTGGGTCACGTGTCTGTGGGGATGCTTCCTCCGTGACACGAAACGTCGGTCACGTGTCTGTGAGGATGCTTCCGTGACACGAAACGTCGGTCACGTGTCTGTGGGGATGTGTCTCTGACACGAAACGTCGGTCACGTGTCTGTGGGGATGCTTCCGTGACACGAAACGTCGGTCACGTGTCTGTGAGGATGCTTCCGTGACACGAAACGTCGGTCACGTGTCTGTGTGGATGCTTCAGTGACACGAAACGTCGGACACGTGTCTGTGGGGATGCTTCCGTGAGACGAAACGTGGGTCAAGTGTCTGTGGGATGCTTCCGTGACACGAAACGTCGGCCACGTGTCTCTGGGGATGCTTCCGTGACACGAAACGTCGGTCACGTGTCTGTGGGGATGCTTCCGTGACACGAAACGTGGGTCACGTGTCTGTGGGGATGTGTCTGTGACACGAAACGTCGGTCACGTGTCTGTGTGGATGTGTCTGTGACACGAAACGTGTGTCACGTGTCTGTGAGGATGCTTCCGTGACACGAAACGTCGGTCACGTGTCTGTGGGGATGCTTCCGTGACACGAAACGTCGGTCACGTGTCTGTGTGGATGCTTCCGTGACACGAAACGTCGGTCACGTGTCTGTGAGGATGCTTCCGTGACACGAAACGTCGGTCACGTGTCTGTGAGGATGTGTCTGTGACACGAAACGTGGGTCACGTGTCTGTGAGGATGCTCCGTGACACGAAACGTCGGTCACGTGTCTGTGAGGATGCTTCCGTGACACGAAACGTCGTCACGTGTCTGTGGGGATGCTCCGTGACACGAAACGTGGTCACGTGTCTGTGAGGATGTGTCTGTGACACGAAACGTCGGTCACGTGTCTGTGAGGATGCTCCGTGACACGAAACGTCGGTCACGTGTCTGTGGGATGCTTCCGTGACACGAAACGTCGGTCACGTGCCTGAGTGGATGCTTCCGTGACACGAAACGTCGGTCACGTGTCTGTGTGGATGCGTCCGTGACACGAAACGTGGGTCACGTGTCTGTGAGGATGCTTCCGTGACACGAAACGTCGGTCACGTGTCTGTGAGGATGTGTCTGTGACAGGAAACGTCGGTCACGTGTCTGTGAAGATGCTTCCGTGACACGAAACGTCGGTCACGTGTCTGTGAGGATGCTTCCGTGACACGAAACGTCGGCCACGTGTCTGAGAGGATGCTTCCGTGACACGAAACGTGGGTCACGTGTCTGTGGGGATGCTTCCGTGACACGAAACGTCGGTCACGTGTCTGTGAGGATGCTTCCGTGACACGAAACGTCGGTCACGTGTCTGTGGGGATGTGTCTCTGACACGAAACGTCGGTCACGTGTCTGTGGGGATGCTTCCGTGACACGAAACGTCGGTCACGTGTCTGTGAGGATGCTTCCGTGACACGAAACGTCGGTCACGTGTCTGTGGGGATGTGTCGGTGACACGAAACGTCGGTCACATGTCTGTGGGATGCTTCCGTGACAGGAAACGTGGGTCAAGTGTCTGTGGGGATGCTTCCGTGACACGAAACGTCGGCCACGTGTCTCTGGGGATGCTTCCGTGACACGAAACGTCGGTCACGTGTCTGTGGGGATGCTTCCGTGACACGAAACGTGGGTCACGTGTCTGTGGGGATGTGTCTGTGACACGAAACGTCGGTCCACGTGTCTGTGGGGATGTGTCTGTGACACGAAACGTGGGTCAAGTGTCTGTGAGGATGCTCCGTGACACGAAACGTCGGTCACGTGTCTGTGGGGATGCTTCCGTGACACGAAACGTCGGTCACGTGTCTGTGGGGATGCTTCCGTGACACGAAACGTCGGTCACGTGTCTGTGGGGATGCTTCCGTGACACGAAACGTCGGCCACGTGTCTGTGGGATGTGTCTGTGACACGAAACGTGGGTCTTGTGTCTGTGAGGATGTGTCTGTGACACGAAACGTCGGTCACGTGTCTGTGAGGATGCTCCGTGACACGAAACGTCGGTCACGTGTCTGTGGGGATGCTCCGTGACACGAAACGTGGGTCACGTGTCTGTGGGGTGTGTCTGTGACACGAAACGTCGGTCACGTGTCTGTGAGGATGCTCCGTGACACGAAACATCGGTCACGTGTCTGTGGGGATGCTTCCGTGAAACGAAACGTCGTCACGTGTCTGTGGGGATGTGTCTGTGACACGAAACGTCGGTCACGTGTCTGGGACACGAAACGTCGGTCACGTGTCTGCGAGGATGCTTCCGTGACAGGAAACGTCGGTCACGTGTCTGTGAGGATGCTTCCGTGACAAGAAACGTCGGTCACTTGTCTGTGAGGATGCTCCGTGACACGAAACGTCGGTCACGTGTCTGTGGGGATGCTTCCGTGACACGAAACGTCGGTCACGTGTCTGTGGGGATGTGTCAGTGGGATGTGTCTGTGACACGAAACGTCGGTCACGTGTCTGTGGGGATGTGTCTGTGACACGAAACGTCGGTCACGTGTCTGTGGGGATGCTTCCGTGAAACGAAACGTCGGTCACGTGTCTGTGGGGATGCTCTGTGACACGAAACGTCGGTCACGTGTCTGTGGGGATGCTTCCGTGACACGAAACGTCGGTCACGTGTCTGTGGGGATGCTTCCGTGACACGAAACGTCGGTCACGTGTCTGTGGGGATGTGTCTGTGGGGATGTGTCTGTGACACGAAACGTCGGTCATGTGTCTGTGAGGATGCTCCGTGACACGAAACGTGGGTCACGTGTCCGTGGGATGCTTGCGTGACACGAAACGTGGGTCACGTGTCTGTGAGGATGTGCCTGTGACACGAAACGTCGGTCACGTGTCTGTGGGATGCTTCCGTGACACGAAACGTGGGTCACGTGTCTGTGGGGATGTCTCTGTGACACGAAACGTGGGTCACGTGTCTGTGAGGATGTGCCTGTGACACGAAACGTCGGTCACGTGTCTGTGGGGATGCTTCCGTGACACGAAACGTCGGTCACGTGTCGGTGGGGATGCTTGCGTGACACGAAACGTCGGTCACGTGTCTGTGGGGATGCTTCCGTGACACGAAACGTGGGTCACGTGTCTGTGAGGATGTCTCTGTGACACGAAACGAGGGTCACGTGCCTGTGGGGATGTGTCCGTGACACGAAACGTGGGTCACGTGTCTGTGGGGATGCTTCCGTGACACGAAACGTCGGTCACGTGTCTGTGAGGATGCTTCCGTGACACGAAACGTCGGTCACGTGTCTGTGGGGATGTGTCTCTGACACGAAACGTCGGTCACGTGTCTGTGGGGATGCTTCCGTGACACGAAACGTCGGTCACGTGTCTGTGAGGATGCTTCCGTGACACGAAACGTGGGTCACGTGTCTGTGGGGATGTGTCTCTGACACGAAACGTCGGTCACGTGTCTGTGAGGATGTGTCTGTGACACGAAACGTGAGTCACGTGTCTGTGAGGATGTGTCTGTGACACGAAACGTCGGTCACGTGCCTGTGGGGATGTGTCTGTGACACGAAACGTGGGTCACGTGTCTGTGGGGATGTGTCTGTGACACGAAACGTCGGTCACGTGTCTGTGGGGATGTGTCTGTGACACGAAACGTCGGTCACGTGTCTGTGGGGATGCTTCCGTGACACGAAACGTCGGTCACGTGTCTGTGAGGATGCTTCCGTGACACGAAACGTCGGACACGTGTCTGTGAGGATGCTTCCGTGACACGAAACGTCGGCCACGTGTCTGTGGGGATGTGTCTGTGACACGAAACGTCGGTCACGTGTCTGTGAGGATGCTTCCGTGACACGAAACGTGGGTCATGTGTCTGTGAGGATGTGTCTGTGACACGAAACGTCGGTCACGTGTCTGTGAGGATGCTTCCGTGACACGAAACGTGGGTCACGTGTCTGTGGGGATGCTTCCGTGACACGAAACGTCGGTCACGTGTCTGTGAGGATGCTTCCGTGACACGAAACGTCGGTCACGTGTCTGTGAGGATGCTTCTGTGACACGAAACGTCGGTCACGTGTCTATGAGGATGTGTCTGTGACACGAAACGTGGGTCACGTGTCTGTGGGGATGCTCCGTGACACGAAATGTCGGTCACGTGTCTGTGGGGATGCTTCCGTGACACGAAACGTCGGTCACGTGTCTGAGAGGATGCTTCCGTGACACGAAACGTCGGTCACGTGTCTGTGGGGATGCTTCCGTGACACGAAACGTGGGTCACGTGTCTGTGAGGATGTGTCTGTGACAGGAAACGTCGGTCACGTGTCTGTGAAGATGCTTCCGTGACACGAAACGTCGGTCACGTGTCTGTGAGGATGCTTCCGTGACACGAAACGTCGGCCACGTGTCTGAGAGGATGCTTCCGTGACACGAAACGTGGGTCACGTGTCTGTGGGGATGCTTCCGTGACACGAAACGTCGGTCACGTGTCTGTGAGGATGCTTCCGTGACACGAAACGTCGGTCACGTGTCTGTGGGGATGTGTCTCTGACACGAAACGTCGGTCACGTGTCTGTGGGGATGCTTCCGTGACACGAAACGTCGGTCACGTGTCTGTGAGGATGCTTCCGTGACACGAAACGTCGGTCACGTGTCTGTGGGGATGTGTCTGTGACACGAAACGTCGGTCACATGTCTGTGGGGATGCTTCCGTGACAGGAAACGTGGGTCAAGTGTCTGTGGGGATGCTTCCGTGACACGAAACGTCGGCCACGTGTCTCTGGGGATGCTTCCGTGACACGAAACGTCGGTCACGTGTCTGTGGGGATGCTTCCGTGACACGAAACGTGGGTCACGTGTCTGTGGGGATGTGTCTGTGACACGAAACGTCGGTCACGTGTCTGTGGGGATGTGTCTGTGACACGAAACGTGGGTCAAGTGTCTGTGAGGATGCTCCGTGACACGAAACGTCGGTCACGTGTCTGTGGGGATGCTTCCGTGACACGAAACGTCGGTCACGTGTCTGTGGGGATGCTTCCGTGACACGAAACGTCGGTCACGTGTCTGTGGGGATGCTTCCGTGACACGAAACGTCGGCCACGTGTCTGTGGGGATGTGTCTGTGACACGAAACGTGGGTCTTGTGTCTGTGAGGATGTGTCTGTGACACGAAACGTCGGTCACGTGTCTGTGAGGATGCTCCGTGACACGAAACGTCGGTCACGTGTCTGTGGGGATGCTCCGTGACACGAAACGTGGGTCACGTGTCTGTGGGGGTGTGTCTGTGACACGAAACGTCGGTCACGTGTCTGTGAGGATGCTCCGTGACACGAAACATCGGTCACGTGTCTGTGGGGATGCTTCCGTGACACGAAACGTCGGTCACGTGTCTGTGGGGATGTGTCTGTGACACGAAACGTCGGTCACGTGTCTGGGACACGAAACGTCGGTCACGTGTCTGCGAGGATGCTTCCGTGACAGGAAACGTCGGTCACGTGTCTGTGAGGATGCTTCCGTGACAAGAAACGTCGGTCACTTGTCTGTGAGGATGCTCCGTGACACGAAACGTCGGTCACGTGTCTGTGGGGATGCTTCCGTGACACGAAACGTCGGTCACGTGTCTGTGGGGATGTGTCTGTGGGGATGTGTCTGTGACACGAAACGTCGGTCACGTGTCTGTGGGGATGTGTCTGTGACACGAAACGTCGGTCACGTGTCTGTGGGGATGCTTCCGTGAAACGAAACGTCGGTCACGTGTCTGTGGGGATGCTCTGTGACACGAAACGTCGGTCACGTGTCTGTGGGGATGCTTCCGTGACACGAAACGTCGGTCACGTGTCTGTGGGGATGCTTCCGTGACACGAAACGTCGGTCACGTGTCTGTGGGGATGTGTCTGTGGGGATGTGTCTGTGACACGAAACGTCGGTCATGTGTCTGTGAGGATGCTCCGTGACACGAAACGTGGGTCACGTGTCCGTGGGGATGCTTTCGTGACACGAAACGTGGGTCACGTGTCTGTGAGGATGTGCCTGTGACACGAAACGTCGGTCACGTGTCTGTGGGATGCTTCCGTGACACGAAACGTGGGTCACGTGTCTGTGGGGATGTCTCTGTGACACGAAACGTGGGTCACGTGTCTGTGAGGATGTGCCTGTGACACGAAACGTCGGTCACGTGTCTGTGGGGATGCTTCCGTGACACGAAACGTCGGTCACGTGTCCGTGGGGATGCTTTCGTGACACGAAACGTCGGTCACGTGTCTGTGGGGATGCTTCCGTGACACGAAACGTGGGTCACGTGTCTGTGAGGATGTCTCTGTGACACGAAACGAGGGTCACGTGCCTGTGGGGATGTGTCCGTGACACGAAACGTGGGTCACGTGTCTGTGGGGATGCTTCCGTGACACGAAACGTCGGTCACGTGTCTGTGAGGATGCTTCCGTGACACGAAACGTCGGTCACGTGTCTGTGGGGATGTGTCTCTGACACGAAACGTCGGTCACGTGTCTGTGGGGATGCTTCCGTGACACGAAACGTCGGTCACGTGTCTGTGAGGATGCTTCCGTGACACGAAACGTGGGTCACGTGTCTGTGGGGATGTGTCTCTGACACGAAACGTCGGTCACGTGTCTGTGGGGATGCTTCCGTGACACGAAACGTCGGTCACGTGTCTGAGAGGATGCTTCCGTGACACGAAACGTGGGTCACGTGTCTGTGGGGATGCTTCCGTGACACGAAACGTCGGTCACGTGTCTGTGAGGATGCTTCCGTGACACGAAACGTCGGTCACGTGTCTGTGGGGATGTGTCTCTGACACGAAACGTCGGTCACGTGTCTGTGGGGATGCTTCCGTGACACGAAACGTCGGTCACGTGTCTGTGAGGATGCTTCCGTGACACGAAACGTCGGTCACGTGTCTGTGGGGATGTGTCTGTGACACGAAACGTCGGTCACATGTCTGTGGGGATGCTTCCGTGACAGGAAACGTGGGTCAAGTGTCTGTGGGGATGCTTCCGTGACACGAAACGTCGGCCACGTGTCTCTGGGGATGCTTCCGTGACACGAAACGTCGGTCACGTGTCTGTGGGGATGCTTCCGTGACACGAAACGTGGGTCACGTGTCTGTGGGGATGTGTCTGTGACACGAAACGTCGGTCACGTGTCTGTGGGGATGTGTCTGTGACACGAAACGTGGGTCAAGTGTCTGTGAGGATGCTCCGTGACACGAAACGTCGGTCACGTGTCTGTGGGGATGCTTCCGTGACACGAAACGTCGGTCACGTGTCTGTGGGGATGCTTCCGTGACACGAAACGTCGGTCACGTGTCTGTGGGATGCTTCCGTGACACGAAACGTCGGCCACGTGTCTGTGGGGATGTGTCTGTGACACGAAACGTGGGTCTTGTGTCTGTGAGGATGTGTCTGTGACACGAAACGTCGGTCACGTGTCTGTGAGGATGCTCCGTGACACGAAACGTCGGTCACGTGTCTGTGGGGATGCTCCGTGACACGAAACGTGGGTCACGTGTCTGTGGGGATGTGTCTGTGACACGAAACGTCGGTCACGTGTCTGTGAGGATGCTCCGTGACACGAAACATCGGTCACGTGTCTGTGGGGATGCTTCCGTGACACGAAACGTCGGTCACGTGTCTGTGGGGATGTGTCTGTGACACGAAACGTCGGTCACGTGTCTGGGACACGAAACGTCGGTCACGTGTCTGCGAGGATGCTTCCGTGACAGGAAACGTCGGTCACGTGTCTGTGAGGATGCTTCCGTGACAAGAAACGTCGGTCACTTGTCTGTGAGGATGCTCCGTGACACGAAACGTCGGTCACGTGTCTGTGGGGATGCTTCCGTGACACGAAACGTCGGTCACGTGTCTGTGGGGATGTGTCTGTGGGGATGTGTCTGTGACACGAAACGTCGGTCACGTGTCTGTGGTGATGTGTCTGTGACACGAAACGTCGGTCACGTGTCTGTGGGGATGCTTCCGTGAAACGAAACGTCGGTCACGTGTCTGTGGGGATGCTCTGTGACACGAAACGTCGGTCACGTGTCTGTGGGGATGCTTCCGTGACACGAAACGTCGGTCACGTGTCTGTGGGGATGCTTCCGTGACACGAAACGTCGGTCACGTGTCTGTGGGGATGTGTCTGTGGGGATGTGTCTGTGACACGAAACGTCGGTCATGTGTCTGTGAGGATGCTCCGTGACACGAAACGTGGGTCACGTGTCCGTGGGGATGCTTTCGTGACACGAAACGTGGGTCACGTGTCTGTGAGGATGTGCCTGTGACACGAAACGTCGGTCACGTGTCTGTGGGGATGCTTCCGTGACACGAAACGTGGGTCACGTGTCTGTGGGGATGTCTCTGTGACACGAAACGTGGGTCACGTGTCTGTGAGGATGTGCCTGTGACACGAAACGTCGGTCACGTGTCTGTGGGGATGCTTCCGTGACACGAAACGTCGGTCACGTGTCCGTGGGGATGCTTTCGTGACACGAAACGTCGGTCACGTGTCTGTGGGGATGCTTCCGTGACACGAAACGTGGGTCACGTGTCTGTGAGGATGTCTCTGTGACACGAAACGAGGGTCACGTGCCTGTGGGGATGTGTCTGTGACACGAAACGTGGGTCACGTGTCTGTGGGGATGCTTCCGTGACACGAAACGTCGGTCACGTGTCTGTGGGGATGTGTCTGTGACACGAAACGTCGGTCACGTGTCTGTGGGGATGCTTCCGTGACACGAAACGTCGGTCACGTGTCTGTGAGGATGCTTAGGTGACACGAAACGTGGTTCACGTGTCTGTGAGGATGTGTCTGTGACACGAAACGTGGGTCACGTGCCTGTGGGGATGTGTCTGTGACACGAAACGTGGGTCACGTGTCTGTGGGGATGCTTCCGTGACACGAAACGTCGGTCACGTGTCTGTGAGGATGCTTCCGTGACACGAAACGTCGGTCACGTGTCTGTGAGGATGCTTCCGTGACACGAAACGTGGGTCACGTGTCTGTGAGGATGTGCCTGTGACACGAAACGTGGGTCACGTGCCTGTGGGGATGTGTCTGTGACACGAAACGTGGGTCACGTGTCTGTGGGGATGCTTCCGTGACACGAAACGTCGGTCACGTGTCTGTGAGGATGCTTCCGTGACACGAAACGTCGGTCACGTGTCTGTGGGGATGCTTCCGTGACACGAAACGTGGGTCACGTGTCTGTGAGGATGTGCCTTTGACACGAAACGTCGGTCACGTGTCTGTGGGGATGCTTCCGTGACACGAAACGTCGGTCACGTGTCTCTGAGGATGCTCCGTGACACGAAACGTCGGTCACGTGCCTGTGGGGATGCTTCCGTGACACGAAACGTCGGTCACGTGTCTGTGGGGATGCTTCCGTGACACGAAACGTCGGTCACGTGTCTGTGAGGATGCTTCCGTGACACGAAACGTCGGTCACGTGTCTGTGGGGATGTCTCTGTGACACGAAACGTGGGTCACGTGTCTGTGAGGATGCTCCGTGACACGAAACGTGGGTCACGTGTCTGTGGGGATGCTTCCGTGACACGAAACGTCGGTCACGTGTCTGTGGGGATGTCTCTGTGACATGAAACGTGGGTCACGTGTCTGTGAGGATGCTTCCGTGACACGAAACGTCGGTCACGTGTCTGTGGGGATGTGTCTGTGACACGAAAGGTGGGTCACGTGTCTGTGGGGATGCTTCCGTGAACGAAACGTCGGTCACGTATCTGTTTGGATGCTCCGTGACACGAAACGTCGGTCACGTGTCTGTGGGGATGCTTCCGTGACACGAAACGTCGGTCACGTGTCTCTGAGGATGCTCCGTGACACGAAACGTCGGTCACGTGCCTGTGGGGATGCTTCCGTGACACGAAACGTCGGTCACGTGTCTGTGGGGATGCTTCCGTGACACGAAACGTCGGTCACGTGTCTGTGAGGATGCTTCCGTGACACGAAACGTCGGTCACGTGTCTGTGGGGATGTCTCTGTGACACGAAACGTGAGTCACGTGCCTGTGGGGATGTGTCTGTGACACGAAACGTCTGTCACGTGTCTGTGGGGATGCTTCCGTGACACGAAACGTCGGCCACGTGTCTGTGAGGATGCTTCCGTGACACGAAACGTCGGTCACGTGTCTGTGACAGGAAACGTCGGCCACGTGTCTGTGGGGATGCTTCCATGACACGAAACGTCGGTCACGTGTCTGTGGGGATGTGTCTGTGACAGGAAACGTCGGTCACGTGTCTGTGGGGATGCTTCCATGACGCGAAACGTCAGTCACGTGTCTGTGAGGATGTGTCTGTGACACGAAACGTGAGTCACGTGTCTGTGAGGATGTGTCTGTGACACGAAACGTCGGTCACGTGCCTGTGGGGATGCTCCGTGACACGAAACGTGGGTCACGTGTCTGTGAGGATGCTTCCGTGACACGAAACGTCGGTCACGTGTCTGTGAGGATGTGTCTGTGACACGAAACGTGGGTCACGTGTCTGTGGGGATGTGTCTGTGACACGAAACGTCGGTCACGTGTCTGTGGGGATGTGTCTGTGACACGAAACGTCGGTCACGTGTCTGTGGGGATGCTTCCGTGACACGAAACGTCGGTCACGTGTCTGTGAGGATGCTTCCGTGACACGAAACGTCGGACACGTGTCTGTGAGGATGCTTCCGTGACACGAAACGTCGGCCACGTGTCTGTGGGGATGTGTCTGTGACACGAAACGTCGGTCACGTGTCTGTGAGGATGCTTCCGTGACACGAAACGTGGGTCATGTGTCTGTGAGGACGTGTCTGTGACACGAAACGTCGGTCACGTGTCTGTGAGGATGCTTCCGTGACACGAAACGTGGGTCACGTGTCTGTGGGGATGCTTCCGTGACACGAAACGTCGGTCACGTGTCTGTGAGGATGCTTCCGTGACACGAAACGTCGGTCACGTGTCTGTGAGGATGCTTCTGTGACACGAAACGTCGGTCACGTGTCTGTGAGGATGTGTCTGTGACACGAAACGTGGGTCACGTGTCTGTGGGGATGCTCCGTGACACGAAATGTCGGTCACGTGTCTGTGGGGATGCTTCCGTGACACGAAACGTCGGTCACGTGTCTGAGAGGATGCTTCCGTGACACGAAACGTCGGTCACGTGTCTGTGGGGATGCTTCCGTGACACGAAACGTGGGTCACGTGTCTGTGAGGATGTGTCTGTGACACGAAACGTCGGTCACGTGTCTGTGAAGATGCTTCCGTGACACGAAACGTCGGTCACGTGTCTGTGAGGATGCTTCCGTGACACGAAACGTCGGCCACGTGTCTGAGAGGATGCTTCCGTGACACGAAACGTGGGTCACGTGTCTGTGGGGATGCTTCCGTGACACGAAACGTCGGTCACGTGTCTGAGAGGATGCTTCCGTGACACGAAACGTGGGTCACGTGTCTGTGGGGATGCTTCCGTGACACGAAACGTCGGTCACGTGTCTGTGAGGATGCTTCCGTGACACGAAACGTCGGTCACGTGTCTGTGGGGATGTGTCTGTGACACGAAACGTCGGTCACGTGTCTGTGGGGATGCTTCCGTGACACGAAACGTCGGTCACGTGTCTGTGAGGATGCTTCCGTGACACGAAACGTCGGTCACGTGTCTGTGGGGATGTGTCTGTGACACGAAACGTCGGTCACATGTCTGTGGGGATGCTTCCGTGACAGGAAACGTGGGTCAAGTGTCTGTGGGGATGCTTCCGTGACACGAAACGTCGGCCACGTGTCTCTGGGGATGCTTCCGTGACACGAAACGTCGGTCACGTGTCTGTGGGGATGCTTCCGTGACACGAAACGTGGGTCACGTGTCTGTGGGGATGTGTCTGTGACACGAAACGTCGGTCACGTGTCTGTGGGGATGCTTCCGTGACACGAAACGTCGGTCACGTGTCTGTGGGGATGCTTCCGTGACACGAAACGTCGGTCACGTGTCTGTGGGGATGCTTCCGTGACACGAAACGTCGGCCACGTGTCTGTGGGGATGTGTCTGTGACACGAAACGTGGGTCTTGTGTCTGTGAGGATGTGTCTGTGACACGAAACGTCGGTCACGTGTCTGTGAGGATGCTCCGTGACACGAAACGTCGGTCACGTGTCTGTGGGGATGCTCCGTGACACGAAAAGTGGGTCACGTGTCTGTGGGGATGTGTCTGTGACACGAAACGTCGGTCACGTGTCTGTGAGGATGCTCCGTGACACGAAACATCGGTCACGTGTCTGTGGGGATGCTTCCGTGACACGAAACGTCGGTCACGTGTCTGTGGGGATGTGTCTGTGACACGAAACGTCGGTCACGTGTCTGGGACACGAAACGTCGGTCACGTGTCTGCGAGGATGCTTCCGTGACAGGAAACGTCGGTCACGTGTCTGTGAGGATGCTTCCGTGACAAGAAACGTCGGTCACTTGTCTGTGAGGATGCTCCGTGACACGAAACGTCGGTCACGTGTCTGTGGGGATGCTTCCGTGACACGAAACGTCGGTCACGTGTCTGTGGGGATGTGTCTGTGACACGAAACGTCGGTCACGTGTCTGTGGGGATGTGTCTGTGACACGAAACGTCGGTCACGTGTCTGTGGGGATGCTTCCGTGACACGAAACGTCGGTCACGTGTCTGTGGGGATGCTCTGTGACACGAAACGTCGGTCACGTGTCTGTGGGGTTGCTTCCGTGACACGAAACGTCGGTCACGTGTCTGTGGGGATGCTTCCGTGACACGAAACGTCGGTCACGTGTCTGTGGGGATGTGTCTGTGGGTTGTGTCTGTGACACGAAACGTCGGTCACGTGTCTGTGAGGATGCTCCGTGACACGAAACGTGGGTCACGTGTCCGTGGGGATGCTTTCGTGACACGAAACGTGGGTCACGTGTCTGTGAGGATGTGCCTGTGACACGAAACGTCGGTCACGTGTCTGTGGGGATGCTTCCGTGACAGGAAACGTGGGTCACGTGTCTGTGGGGATGCTTCCGTGACACGAAACGTCGGTCACGTGTCTGTGAGGATGCTTCCGTGACACGAAACGTCGGCCACGTGTCTGTGGGGATGTCTCTGTGACACGAAACGTGGGTCACGTGTCTGTGAGGATGTGCCTGTGACACGAAACGTCGGTCACGTGTCTGTGGGGATGCTTCCGTGACACGAAACGTCGGTCACGTGTCCGTGGGGATGCTTTCGTGACACGAAACGTCGGTCACGTGTCTGTGGGATGCTTCCGTGACACGAAACGTGGGTCACGTGTCTGTGAGGATGTCTCTGTGACACGAAACGAGGGTCACGTGCCTGTGGGGATGTGTCTGTGACACGAAACGTGGGTCACGTGTCTGTGGGGATGCTTCCGTGACACGAAACGTCGGTCACGTGTCTGTGGGGATGTGTCTGTGACACGAAACGTCGGTCACGTGTCTGTGGGGATGCTTCCGTGACACGAAACGTCGGTCACGTGTCTGTGAGGACGCTTAGGTGACACGAAACGTGGGTCACGTGTCTGTGAGGATGTGTCTGTGACACGAAACGTGGGTCACGTGCCTGTGGGGATGTGTCTGTGACACGAAACGTGGGTCACGTGTCTGTGGGGATGCTTCCGTGACACGAAACGTCGGTCACGTGTCTGTGAGGATGCTTCCGTGACACGAAACGTCGGTCACGTGTCTGTGAGGATGCTTCCGTGACACGAAACGTGGGTCACGTGTCTGTGAGGATGTGCCTGTGACACGAAACGTGGGTCACGTGCCCGTGGGGATGTGTCTGTGACACGAAACGTGGGTCACGTGTCTGTGGGGATGCTTCCGTGACACGAAACGTCGTCACGTGTCTGTGAGGATGCTTCCGTGAGACGAAACGTCGGTCACGTGTCTGTGGGGATGCTTCCGTGACACGAAACGTCGGTCACGTGTCTGTGGGGATGTGTCTGTGACACGAAACGTCGGTCACATGTCTGTGGGGATGCTTCCGTGACAGGAAACGTGGGTCAAGTGTCTGTGGGGATGCTTCCGTGACACGAAACGTCGGCCACGTGTCTCTGGGGATGCTTCCGTGACACGAAACGTCGGTCACGTGTCTGTGGGGATGCTTCCGTGACACGAAACGTGGGTCACGTGTCTGTGGGGATGTGTCTGTGACACGAAACGTCGGTCACGTGTCTGTGGGGATGCTCCGTGACACGAAATGTCGGTCACGTGTCTGTGGGGATGCTTCCGTGACACGAAACGTCGGTCACGTGTCTGAGAGGATGCTTCCGTGACACGAAACGTCGGTCACGTGTCTGTGGGGATGCTTCCGTGACACGAAACGTGGGTCACGTGTCTGTGAGGATGTGTCTGTGACAGGAAACGTCGGTCACGTGTCTGTGAAGATGCTTCCGTGACACGAAACGTCGGTCACGTGTCTGTGAGGATGCTTCCGTGACACGAAACGTCGGCCACGTGTCTGAGAGGATGCTTCCGTGACACGAAACGTCGGTCACGTGTCTGTGGGGATGCTTCCGTGACACGAAACGTCGGTCACGTGTCTGTGAGGATGCTTCCGTGACACGAAACGTCGGTCACGTGTCTGTGGGGATGTGTCTCTGACACGAAACGTCGGTCACGTGTCTGTGGGGATGCTTCCGTGACACGAAACGTCGGTCACGTGTCTGTGAGGATGCTTCCGTGACACGAAACGTCGGTCACGTGTCTGTGGGGATGTGTCTGTGACACGAAACGTCGGTCACATGTCTGTGGGGATGCTTCCGTGACAGGAAACGTGGGTCAAGTGTCTGTGGGGATGCTTCCGTGACACGAAACGTCGGCCACGTGTCTCTGTTGATGCTTCCGTGACACGAAACGTCGGTCACGTGTCTGTGGGGATGCTTCCGTGACACGAAACGTGGGTCACGTGTCTGTGGGGATGTGTCTGTGACACGAAACGTCGGTCACGTGTCTGTGGGGATGTGTCTGTGACACGAAACGTGGGTCAAGTGTCTGTGAGGATGCTCCGTGACACGAAACGTCGGTCACGTGTCTGTGGGGATGCTTCCGTGACACGAAACGTCGGTCACGTGTCTGTGGGGATGCTTCCGTGACACGAAACGTCGGTCACGTGTCTGTGGGGATGCTTCCGTGACACGAAACGTCGGCCACGTGTCTGTGGGGATGTGTCTGTGACACGAAACGTGGGTCTTGTGTCTGTGAGGATGTGTCTGTGACACGAAACGTCGGTCACGTGTCTGTGAGGATGCTCCGTGACACGAAACGTCGGTCACGTGTCTGTGGGGATGCTCCGTGACACGAAACGTGGGTCACGTGTCTGTGGGGATGTGTCTGTGACACGAAACGTCGGTCACGTGTCTGTGAGGATGCTCCGTGACACGAAACATCGGTCACGTGTCTGTGGGGATGCTTCCGTGACACGAAACGTCGGTCACGTGTCTGTGGGGATGTGTCTGTGACACGAAACGTCGGTCACGTGTCTGGGACACGAAACGTCGGTCACGTGTCTGCGAGGATGCTTCCGTGACAGGAAACGTCGGTCACGTGTCTGTGAGGATGCTTCCGTGACAAGAAACGTCGGTCACTTGTCTGTGAGGATGCTCCGTGACACGAAACGTCGGTCACGTGTCTGTGGGGATGCTTCCGTGACACGAAACGTCGGTCACGTGTCTGTGGGGATGTGTCTGTGGGGATGTGTCTGTGACACGAAACGTCGGTCACGTGTCTGTGGGGATGTGTCTGTGACACGAAACGTCGGTCACGTGTCTGTGAAGATGCTTCCGTGAAACGAAACGTCGGTCACGTGTCTGTGGGGATGCTCTGTGACACGAAACGTCGGTCACGTGTCTGTGGGGATGCTTCCGTGACACGAAACGTCGGTCACGTGTCTGTGGGATGCTTCCGTGCCACGCACCGTCGGTCACGTGTCTGTGGGGATGTGTCTGTGGGGATGTGTCTGTGACACGAAACGTCGGTCATGTGTCTGTGAGGATGCTCCGTGACACGAAACGTGGGTCACGTGTCCGTGGGGATGCTTTCGTGACACGAAACGTGGGTCACGTGTCTGTGAGGATGTGCCTGTGACACGAAACGTCGGTCACGTGTCTGTGGGGATGCTTCCGTGACACGAAACGTGGGTCACGTGTCTGTGGGGATGTCTCTGTGACACGAAACGTGGGTCACGTGTCTGTGAGGATGTGCCTGTGACACGAAACGTCGGTCACGTGTCTGTGGGGATGCTTCCGTGACACGAAACGTCGGTCACGTGTCCGTGGGGATGCTTTCGTGACACGAAACGTCGGTCACGTGTCTGTGGGGATGCTTCCGTGACACGAAACGTGGGTCACGTGTCTGTGAGGATGTCTCTGTGACACGAAACGAGGGTCACGTGCCTGTGGGGATGTGTCTGTGACACGAAACGTGGGTCACGTGTCTGTGGGGATGCTTCCGTGACACGAAACGTCGGTCACGTGTCTGTGAGGATGCTTCCGTGACACGAAACGTCGGTCACGTGTCTGTGGGGATGTGTCTCTGACACGAAACGTCGGTCACGTGTCTGTGGGGATGCTTCCGTGACACGAAACGTCGGTCACGTGTCTGTGAGGATGCTTCCGTGACACGAAACGTGGGTCACGTGTCTGTGGGGATGTGTCTCTGACACGAAACGTCGGTCACGTGTCTGTGGGGATGCTTCCGTGACACGAAACGTCGGTCACGTGTCTAAGAGGATGCTTCCGTGACACGAAACGTGGGTCACGTGTCTGTGGGGATGCTTCCGTGACACGAAACGTCGGTCACGTGTCTGTGAGGATGCTTCCGTGACACGAAACGTCGGTCACGTGTCTGTGGGGATGTGTCTCTGACACGAAACGTCGGTCACGTGTCTGTGGGGATGCTTCCGTGACACGAAACGTCGGTCACGTGTCTGTGAGGATGCTTCCGTGACACGAAACGTCGGTCACGTGTCTGTGGGGATGTGTCTGTGACACGAAACGTCGGTCACATGTCTGTGGGGATGCTTCCGTGACAGGAAACGTGGGTCAAGTGTCGGTGGGGATGCTTCCGTGACACGAAACGTCGGCCACGTGTCTCTGGGGATGCTTCCGTGACACGAAACGTCGGTCACGTGTCTGTGGGGATGCTTCCGTGACACGAAACGTGGGTCACGTGTCTGTGGGGATGTGTCTGTGACACGAAACGTCGGTCACGTGTCTGTGGGGATGTGTCTGTGACACGAAACGTGGGTCAAGTGTCTGTGAGGATGCTCCGTGACACGAAACGTCGGTCACGTGTCTGTGGGGATGCTTCGGTGACACGAAACGTCGGTCACGTGTCTGTGGGGATGCTTCCGTGACACGAAACGTCGGTCACGTGTCTGTGGGGATGCTTCCGTGACACGAAACGTCGGCCACGTGTCTGTGGGGATGTGTCTGTGACACGAAACGTGGGTCTTGTGTCTGTGAGGATGTGTCTGTGACACGAAACGTCGGTCACGTGTCTGTGAGGATGCTCCGTGACACGAAACGTCGGTCACGTGTCTGTGGGGATGCTCCGTGACACGAAACGTGGGTCACGTGTCTGTGGGGATGTGTCTGTGACACGAAACGTCGGTCACGTGTCTGTGAGGATGCTCCGTGACACGAAACATCGGTCACGTGTCTGTGGGGATGCTTCCGTGACACGAAACGTCGGTCACGTGTCTGTGGGGATGTGTCTGTGACACGAAACGTCGGTCACGTGTCTGGGACACGAAACGTCGGTCACGTGTCTGCGAGGATGCTTCCGTGACAGGAAACGTCGGTCACGTGTCTGTGAGGATGCTTCCGTGACAAGAAACGTCGGTCACTTGTCTGTGAGGATGCTCCGTGACACGAAACGTCGGTCACGTGTCTGTGGGGATGCTTCCGTGACACGAAACGTCGGTCACGTGTCTGTGGGGATGTGTCTGTGGGGATGTGTCTGTGACACGAAACGTCGGTCACGTGTCTGTGGGGATGTGTCTGTGACACGAAACGTCGGTCACGTGTCTGTGGGGATGCTTCCGTGAAACGAAACGTCGGTCACGTGTCTGTGGGGATGCTCCGTGACACGAAACATCGGTCACGTGTCTGTGGGGATGCTTCCGTGACACGAAACGTCGGTCACGTGTCTGTGGGGATGTGTCTGTGACACGAAACGTCGGTCACGTGTCTGGGACACGAAACGTCGGTCACGTGTCTGCGAGGATGCTTCCGTGACAGGAAACGTCGGTCACGTGTCTGTGAGGATGCTTCCGTGACAAGAAACGTCGGTCACTTGTCTGTGAGGATGCTCCGTGACACGAAACGTCGGTCACGTGTCTGTGGGGATGCTTCCGTGACACGAAACGTCGGTCACGTGTCTGTGGGGATGTGTCTGTGGGGATGTGTCTGTGACACGAAACGTCGGTCACGTGTCTGTGGGGATGTGTCTGTGACACGAAACGTCGGTCACGTGTCTGTGGGGATGCTTCCGTGAAACGAAACGTCGGTCACGTGTCTGTGGGGATGCTCTGTGACACGAAACGTCGGTCACGTGTCTGTGGGGATGCTTCCGTGACACGAAACGTCGGTCACGTGTCTGTGGGGATGCTTCCGTGACACGAAACGTCGGTCACGTGTCTGTGGGGATGTGTCTGTGGGGATGTGTCTGTGACACGAAACGTCGGTCATGTGTCTGTGAGGATGCTCCGTGACACGAAACGTGGGTCACGTGTCCGTGGGGATGCTTTCGTGACACGAAACGTGGGTCACGTGTCTGTGAGGATGTGCCTGTGACACGAAACGTCGGTCACGTGTCTGTGGGGATCCTTCCGTGACACGAAACGTGGGTCACGTGTCTGTGGGGATGTCTCTGTGACACGAAACGTGGGTCACGTGTCTGTGAGGATGTGCCTGTGACACGAAACGTCGGTCACGTGTCTGTGGGGATGCTTCCGTGACACGAAACGTCGGTCACGTGTCCGTGGGGATGCTTTCGTGACACGAAACGTCGGTCACGTGTCTGTGGGGATGCTTCCGTGACACGAAACGTGGGGTCACGTGTCTGTGAGGATGTCTCTGTGACACGAAACGAGGGTCACGTGCCTGTGGGGATGTGTCTGTGACACGAAACGTGGGTCACGTGTCTGTGGGGATGCTTCCGTGACACGAAACGTCGGTCACGTGTCTGTGGGGATGTGTCTGTGACACGAAACGTCGGTCACGTGTCTGTGGGGATGCTTCCGTGACACGAAACGTCGGTCACGTGTCTGTGAGGATGCTTAGGTGACACGAAACGTGGGTCACGTGTCTGTGAGGATGTGTCTGTGACACGAAACGTGGGTCACGTGCCTGTGGGGATGTGTCTGTGACACGAAACGTGGGTCACGTGTCTGTGGGGATGCTTCCGTGACACGAAACGTCGGTCACGTGTCTGTGAGGATGCTTCCGTGACACGAAACGTCGGTCACGTGTCTGTGAGGATGCTTCCGTGACACGAAACGTGGGTCACGTGTCTGTGAGGATGTGCCTGTGACACGAAACGTGGGTCACGTGCCTGTGGGGATGTGTCTGTGACACGAAACGTGGGTCACGTGTCTGTGGGGATGCTTCCGTGACACGAAACGTCGGTCACGTGTCTGTGAGGATGCTTCCGTGACACGAAACGTCGGTCACGTGTCTGTGGGGATGCTTCCGTGACACGAAACGTGGGTCACGTGTCTGTGAGGATGTGCCTTTGACACGAAACGTCGGTCACGTGTCTGTGGGGATGCTTCCGTGACACGAAACGTCGGTCACGTGTCTGTGGGGATGCTTCCGTGACACGAAACGTGGGTCACGTGTCTGTGGGGATGCTTCCGTGACACGAAACGTCGGTCACGTGTCTGTGGGGATGTGTCTGTGACACGAAACGTCGGTCACGTGTCTGTTGGGATGCTCCGTGACACGAAACGTCGGTCACGTGTCTGTGAGGATGTGTCTGTGACACGAAACGTGGGTCACGTGTCTGTGAGGATGCTCCGTGACACGAAACGTGGGTCACGTGTCTGTGGGGATGCTTCCGTGACACGAAACGTCGGTCACGTGTCTGTGGGGATGTCTCTGTGACATGAAACGTGGGTCACGTGTCTGTGAGGATGCTTCCGTGACACGAAACGTCGGTCACGTGTCTGTGGGGATGTGTCTGTGACACGAAAGGTGGGTCACGTGTCTGTGGGGATGCTTCCGTGAACGAAACGTCGGTCACGTATCTGTTTGGATGCTCCGTGACACGAAACGTCGGTCACGTGTCTGTGGGGATGCTTCCGTGACACGAAACGTCGGTCACGTGTCTCTGAGGATGCTCCGTGACACGAAACGTCGGTCACGTGCCTGTGGGGATGCTTCCGTGACACGAAACGTCGGTCACGTGTCTGTGGGGATGCTTCCGTGACACGAAACGTCGGTCACGTGTCTGTGAGGATGCTTCCGTGACACGAAACGTCGGTCACGTGTCTGTGGGGATGTCTCTGTGACACGAAACGTGAGTCACGTGCCTGTGGGGATGTGTCTGTGACACGAAACGTCTGTCACGTGTCTGTGGGGATGCTTCCGTGACACGAAACGTCGGCCACGTGTCTGTGGGGATGTGTCTGTGACACGAAACGTCGGTCACGTGTCTGTGACAGGAAACGTCGGCCACGTGTCTGTGGGGATGCTTCCATGACACGAAACGTCGGTCACGTGTCTGTGGGGATGTGTCTGTGACAGGAAACGTCGGTCACGTGTCTGTGGGGATGCTTCCATGACGCGAAACGTCGGTCACGTGTCTGTGAGGATGTGTCTGTGACACGAAACGTGAGTCACGTGTCTGTGAGGATGTGTCTGTGACACGAAACGTCGGTCACGTGCCTGTGGGGATGCTCCGTGACACGAAACGTGGGTCACGTGTCTGTGGGGATGCTTCCGTGACACGAAACGTCGGTCACGTGTCTGTGGGGATGTGTCTGTGACACGAAACGTCGGTCACGTGTCTGTTGGGATGCTCCGTGACACGAAACGTCGGTCACGTGTCTGTGAGGATGTGTCTGTGACACGAAACGTGGGTCACGTGTCTGTGAGGATGCTCCGTGACACGAAACGTGGGTCACGTGTCTGTGGGGATGCTTCCGTGACACGAAACGTCGGTCACGTGTCTGTGGGGATGTCTCTGTGACATGAAACGTGGGTCACGTGTCTGTGAGGATGCTTCCGTGACACGAAACGTCGGTCACGTGTCTGTGGGGATGTGTCTGTGACACGAAAGGTGGGTCACGTGTCTGTGGGGATGCTTCCGTGAACGAAACGTCGGTCACGTATCTGTTTGGATGCTCCGTGACACGAAACGTCGGTCACGTGTCTGTGGGGATGCTTCCGTGACACGAAACGTCGGTCACGTGTCTCTGAGGATGCTCCGTGACACGAAACGTCGGTCACGTGCCTGTGGGGATGCTTCCGTGACACGAAACGTCGGTCACGTGTCTGTGGGGATGCTTCCGTGACACGAAACGTCGGTCACGTGTCTGTGAGGATGCTTCCGTGACACGAAACGTCGGTCACGTGTCTGTGGGGATGTCTCTGTGACACGAAACGTGAGTCACGTGCCTGTGGGGATGTGTCTGTGACACGAAACGTCTGTCACGTGTCTGTGGGGATGCTTCCGTGACACGAAACGTCGGCCACGTGTCTGTGGGGATGTGTCTGTGACACGAAACGTCGGTCACGTGTCTGTGACAGGAAACGTCGGCCACGTGTCTGTGGGGATGCTTCCATGACACGAAACGTCGGTCACGTGTCTGTGGGGATGTGTCTGTGACAGGAAACGTCGGTCACGTGTCTGTGGGGATGCTTCCATGACGCGAAACGTCGGTCACGTGTCTGTGAGGATGTGTCTGTGACACGAAACGTGAGTCACGTGTCTGTGAGGATGTGTCTGTGACACGAAACGTCGGTCACGTGCCTGTGGGGATGCTCCGTGACACGAAACGTGGGTCACGTGTCTGTGAGGATGCTTCCGTGACACGAAACGTCGGTCACGTGTCTGTGAGGATGTGTCTGTGACACGAAACGTGGGTCACGTGTCTGTGGGGATGTGTCTGTGACACGAAACGTGGGTCACGTGTCTGTGGGGATGTGTCTGTGACACGAAACGTCGGTCACGTGTCTGTGGGGATGCTTCCGTGACACGAAACGTCGGTCACGTGTCTGTGAGGATGCTTCCGTGACACGAAACGTCGGACACGTGTCTGTGAGGATGCTTCCGTGACACGAAACGTCGGCCACGTGTCTGTGGGGATGTGTCTGTGACACGAAACGTCGGTCACGTGTCTGTGAGGATGCTTCCGTGACACGAAACGTGGGTCATGTGTCTGTGAGGATGTGTCTGTGACACGAAACGTCGGTCACGTGTCTGTGAGGATGCTTCCGTGACACGAAACGTGGGTCACGTGTCTGTGGGGATGCTTCCGTGACACGAAACGTCGGTCACGTGTCTGTGAGGATGCTTCCGTGACACGAAACGTCGGTCACGTGTCTGTGAGGATGCTTCTGTGACACGAAACGTCGGTCACGTGTCTGTGAGGATGTGTCTGTGACACGAAACGTGGGTCACGTGTCTGTGGGGATGCTCCGTGACACGAAATGTCGGTCACGTGTCTGTGGGGATGCTTCCGTGACACGAAACGTCGGTCACGTGTCTGAGAGGATGCTTCCGTGACACGAAACGTCGGTCACGTGTCTGTGGGGATGCTTCCGTGACACGAAACGTGGGTCACGTGTCTGTGAGGATGTGTCTGTGACACGAAACGTCGGTCACGTGTCTGTGAAGATGCTTCCGTGACACGAAACGTCGGTCACGTGTCTGTGAGGATGCTTCCGTGACACGAAACGTCGGCCACGTGTCTGAGAGGATGCTTCCGTGACACGAAACGTGGGTCACGTGTCTGTGGGGATGCTTCCGTGACACGAAACGTCGGTCACGTGTCTGTGAGGATGTGTCTGTGACACGAAACGTCGGTCACGTGTCTGTGAAGATGCTTCCGTGACACGAAACGTCGGTCACGTGTCTGTGAGGATGCTTCCGTGACACGAAACGTCGGCCACGTGTCTGAGAGGATGCTTCCGTGACACGAAACGTGGGTCACGTGTCTGTGGGGATGCTTCCGTGACACGAAACGTCGGTCACGTGTCTGAGAGGATGCTTCCGTGACACGAAACGTCTTTCACGTGTCTGTGGGGATGTGTCTGTGACACGAAACGTCGGTCACATGTCTGTGGGGATGCTTCCGTGACAGGAAACGTGGGTCAAGTGTCTGTGGGGATGCTTCCGTGACACGAAACGTCGGCCACGTGTCTCTGGGGATGCTTCCGTGACACGAAACGTCGGTCACGTGTCTGTGAGGATGTGCCTGTGACACGAAACGTGGGTCACGTGTCTGTGGGGATGTGTCTGTGACACGAAACGTCGGTCACGTGTCTGTGGGGATGCTTCCGTGACACGAAACGTCGGTCACGTGTCTGTGGGGATGCTTCCGTGACACGAAACGTGGGTCACGTGTCTGTGGGGATGCTTCCGTGACACGAAAAGTGGGTCACGTGTCTGTGGGGATGTGTCTGTGACACGAAACGTCGGTCACGTGTCTGTGAGGATGCTCCGTGACACGAAACATCGGTCACGTGTCTGTGGGGATGCTTCCGTGACACGAAACGTCGGTCACGTGTCTGTGGGGATGTGTCTGTGACACGAAACGTCGGTCACGTGTCTGGGACACGAAACGTCGGTCACGTGTCTGCGAGGATGCTTCCGTGACAGGAAACGTCGGTCACGTGTCTGTGAGGATGCTTCCGTGACAAGAAACGTCGGTCACTTGTCTGTGAGGATGCTCCGTGACACGAAACGTCGGTCACGTGTCTGTGGGGATGCTTCCGTGACACGAAACGTCGGTCACGTGTCTGTGGGGATGTGTCTGTGACACGAAACGTCGGTCACGTGTCTGTGGGGATGTGTCTGTGACACGAAACGTCGGTCACGTGTCTGTGGGGATGCTTCCGTGACACGAAACGTCGGTCACGTGTCTGTGGGGATGCTCTGTGACACGAAACGTCGGTCACGTGTCTGTGGGGATGCTTCCGTGACACGAAACGTCGGTCACGTGTCTGTGGGGATGCTTCCGTGACACGAAACGTCGGTCACGTGTCTGTGGGGATGTGTCTGTGGGGATGTGTCTGTGACACGAAACGTCGGTCACGTGTCTGTGAGGATGCTCCGTGACACGAAACGTGGGTCACGTGTCCGTGGGGATGCTTTCGTGACACGAAACGTGGGTCACGTGTCTGTGAGGATGTGCCTGTGACACGAAACGTCGGTCACGTGTCTGTGGGGATGCTTCCGTGACACGAAACGTGGGTCACGTGTCTGTGGGGATGCTTCCGTGACACGAAACGTCGGTCACGTGTCTGTGAGGATGCTTCCGTGACACGAAACGTCGGCCACGTGTCTGTGGGGATGTCTCTGTGACACGAAACGTGGGTCACGTGTCTGTGAGGATGTGCCTGTGACACGAAACGTCGGTCACGTGTCTGTGGGGATGCTTCCGTGACACGAAACGTCGGTCACGTGTCCGTGGGGATGCTTTCGTGACACGAAACGTCGGTCACGTGTCTGTGGGGATGCTTCCGTGACACGAAACTTGGGTCACGTGTCTGTGAGGATGTCTCTGTGACACGAAACGAGGGTCACGTGCCTGTGGGGATGTGTCTGTGACACGAAACGTGGGTCACGTGTCTGTGGGGATGCTTCCGTGACACGAAACGTCGGTCACGTGTCTGTGGGGATGTGTCTGTGACACGAAACGTCGGTCACGTGTCTGTGGGGATGCTTCCGTGACACGAAACGTCGGTCACGTGTCTGTGAGGATGCTTAGGTGACACGAAACGTGGGTCACGTGTCTGTGAGGATGTGTCTGTGACACGAAACGTGGGTCACGTGCCTGTGGGGATGTGTCTGTGACACGAAACGTGGGTCACGTGTCTGTGGGGATGCTTCCGTGACACGAAACGTCGGTCACGTGTCTGTGAGGATGCTTCCGTGACACGAAACGTCGGTCACGTGTCTGTGAGGATGCTTCCGTGACACGAAACGTGGGTCACGTGTCTGTGAGGATGTGCCTGTGACACGAAACGTGGGTCACGTGCCCGTGGGGATGTGTCTGTGACACGAAACGTGGGTCACGTGTCTGTGGGGATGCTTCCGTGACACGAAACGTCGGTCACGTGTCTGTGAGGATGCTTCCGTGAGACGAAACGTCGGTCACGTGTCTGTGGGGATGCTTCCGTGACACGAAACGTCGGTCACGTGTCTGTGGGGATGTGTCTCTGACACGAAACGTCGGTCACATGTCTGTGGGGATGCTTCCGTGACAGGAAACGTGGGTCAAGTGTCTGTGGGGATGCTTCCGTGACACGAAACGTCGGCCACGTGTCTCTGGGGATGCTTCCGTGACACGAAACGTCGGTCACGTGTCTGTGGGGATGCTTCCGTGACACGAAACGTGGGTCACGTGTCTGTGGGGATGTGTCTGTGACACGAAACGTCGGTCACGTGTCTGTGGGGATGCTTCCGTGACACGAAACGTCGGTCACGTGTCTGTGGGGATGCTTCCGTGACACGAAACGTCGGTCACGTGTCTGTGGGGATGCTTCCGTGACACGAAACGTCGGCCACGTGTCTGTGGGGATGTGTCTGTGACACGAAACGTGGGTCTTGTGTCTGTGAGGATGTGTCTGTGACACGAAACGTCGGTCACGTGTCTGTGAGGATGCTCCGTGACACGAAACGTCGGTCACGTGTCTGTGGGGATGCTCCGTGACACGAAACGTGGGTCACGTGTCTGTGGGGATGTGTCTGTGACACGAAACGTCGGTCACGTGTCTGTGAGGATGCTCCGTGACACGAAACATCGGTCACGTGTCTGTGGGGATGCTTCCGTGACACGAAACGTCGGTCACGTGTCTGTGGGGATGTGTCTGTGACACGAAACGTCGGTCACGTGTCTGGGACACGAAACGTCGGTCACGTGTCTGCGAGGATGCTTCCGTGACAGGAAACGTCGGTCACGTGTCTGTGAGGATGCTTCCGTGACAAGAAACGTCGCTCACTTGTCTGTGAGGATGCTCCGTGACACGAAACGTCGGTCACGTGTCTGTGGGGATGCTTCCGTGACACGAAACGTCGGTCACGTGTCTGTGGGGATGTGTCTGTGACACGAAACGTCGGTCACGTGTCTGTGGGGATGTGTCTGTGACACGAAACGTCGGTCACGTGTCTGTGGGGATGCTTCCGTGACACGAAACGTCGGTCACGTGTCTGTGGGGATGCTCTGTGACACGAAACGTCGGTCACGTGTCTGTGGGGATGCTTCCGTGACACGAAACGTCGGTCACGTGTCTGTGGGGATGCTTCCGTGACACGAAACGTCGGTCACGTGTCTGTGGGGATGTGTCTGTGGGGATGTGTCTGTGACACGAAACGTCGGTCACGTGTCTGTGAGGATGCTCCGTGACACGAAACGTGGGTCACGTGTCCGTGGGGATGCTTTCGTGACACGAAACGTGGGTCACGTGTCTGTGAGGATGTGCCTGTGACACGAAACGTCGGTCACGTGTCTGTGGGGATGCTTCCGTGACACGAAACGTGGGTCACGTGTCTGTGGGGATGCTTCCGTGACACGAAACGTCGGTCACGTGTCTGTGAGGATGCTTCCGTGACACGAAACGTCGGCCACGTGTCTGTGGGGATGTCTCTGTGACACGAAACGTGGGTCACGTGTCTGTGAGGATGTGCCTGTGACACGAAACGTCGGTCACGTGTCTGTGGGGATGCTTCCGTGACACGAAACGTCGGTCACGTGTCCGTGGGGATGCTTTCGTGACACGAAACGTCGGTCACGTGTCTGTGGGGATGCTTCCGTGACACGAAACGTGGGTCACGTGTCTGTGAGGATGTCTCTGTGACACGAAACGAGGGTCACGTGCCTGTGGGGATGCTTCCGTGACACGAAACGTCGGTCACGTGTCTGTGAGGATGCTTAGGTGACACGAAACGTGGGTCACGTGTCTGTGAGGATGTGTCTGTGACACGAAACGTGGGTCACGTGCCTGTGGGGATGTGTCTGTGACACGAAACGTGGGTCACGTGTCTGTGGGGATGCTTCCGTGACACGAAACGTCGGTCACGTGTCTGTGAGGATGCTTCCGTGACACGAAACGTCGGTCACGTGTCTGTGAGGATGCTTCCGTGACACGAAACGTGGGTCACGTGTCTGTGAGGATGTGCCTGTGACACGAAACGTGGGTCACGTGCCTGTGGGGATGTGTCTGTGACACGAAACGTGGGTCACGTGTCTGTGGGGATGCTTCCGTGACACGAAACGTCGGTCACGTGTCTGTGAGGATGCTTCCGTGAGACGAAACGTCGGTCACGTGTCTGTGGGGATGCTTCCGTGACACGAAACGTGGGTCACGTGTCTGTGAGGATGTGCCTTTGACACGAAACGTCGGTCACGTGTCTGTGGGGATGCTTCCGTGACACGAAACGTCGGTCACGTGTCTGTGGGGATGCTTCCGTGACACGAAACGTGGGTCACGTGTCTGTGGGGATGCTTCCGTGACACGAAACGTCGGTCACGTGTCTGTGGGGATGTGTCTGTGACACGAAACGTCGGTCACGTGTCTGTTGGGATGCTCCGTGACACGAAACGTCGGTCACGTGTCTGTGAGGATGTGTCTGTGACACGAAACGTGGGTCACGTGTCTGTGAGGATGCTCCGTGACACGAAACGTGGGTCACGTGTCTGTGGGGATGCTTCCGTGACACGAAACGTCGGTCACGTGTCTGTGGGGATGTCTCTGTGACATGAAACGTGGGTCACGTGTCTGTGAGGATGCTTCCGTGACACGAAACGTCGGTCACGTGTCTGTGGGGATGTGTCTGTGACACGAAAGGTGGGTCACGTGTCTGTGGGGATGCTTCCGTGAACGAAACGTCGGTCACGTATCTGTTTGGATGCTCCGTGACACGAAACGTCGGTCACGTGTCTGTGGGGATGCTTCCGTGACACGAAACGTCGGTCACGTGTCTCTGAGGATGCTCCGTGACACGAAACGTCGGTCACGTGCCTGTGGGGATGCTTCCGTGACACGAAACGTCGGTCACGTGTCTGTGGGGATGCTTCCGTGACACGAAACGTCGGTCACGTGTCTGTGAGGATGCTTCCGTGACACGAAACGTCGGTCACGTGTCTGTGGGGATGTCTCTGTGACACGAAACGTGAGTCACGTGCCTGTGGGGATGTGTCTGTGACACGAAACGTCTGTCACGTGTCTGTGGGGATGCTTCCGTGACACGAAACGTCGGCCACGTGTCTGTGAGGATGCTTCCGTGACACGAAACGTCGGTCACGTGTCTGTGACAGGAAACGTCGGCCACGTGTCTGTGGGGATGCTTCCATGACACGAAACGTCGGTCACGTGTCTGTGGGGATGTGTCTGTGACAGGAAACGTCGGTCACGTGTCTGTGGGGATGCTTCCATGACGCGAAACGTCGGTCACGTGTCTGTGAGGATGTGTCTGTGACACGAAACGTGAGTCACGTGTCTGTGAGGATGTGTCTGTGACACGAAACGTCGGTCACGTGCCTGTGGGGATGCTCCGTGACACGAAACGTGGGTCACGTGTCTGTGAGGATGCTTCCGTGACACGAAACGTCGGTCACGTGTCTGTGAGGATGTGTCTGTGACACGAAACGTGGGTCACGTGTCTGTGGGGATGTGTCTGTGACACGAAACGTCGGCAACGTGTCTGTGGGGATGTGTCTGTGACACGAAACGTCGGTCACGTGTCTGTGGGGATGCTTCCGTGACACGAAACGTCGGTCACGTGTCTGTGAGGATGCTTCCGTGACACGAAACGTCGGACACGTGTCTGTGAGGATGCTTCCGTGACACGAAACGTCGGCCACGTGTCTGTGGGGATGTGTCTGTGACACGAAACGTCGGTCACGTGTCTGTGAGGATGCTTCCGTGACACGAAACGTGGGTCATGTGTCTGTGAGGATGTGTCTGTGACACGAAACGTCGGTCACGTGTCTGTGAGGATGCTTCCGTGACACGAAACGTGGGTCACGTGTCTGTGGGGATGCTTCCGTGACACGAAACGTCGGTCACGTGTCTGTGAGGATGCTTCCGTGACACGAAACGTCGGTCACGTGTCTGTGAGGATGCTTCTGTGACACGAAACGTCGGTCACGTGTCTGTGAGGATGTGTCTGTGACACGAAACGTGGGTCACGTGTCTGTGGGGATGCTCCGTGACACGAAATGTCGGTCACGTGTCTGTGGGGATGCTTCCGTGACACGAAACGTCGGTCACGTGTCTGTGAGGATGCTTCCGTGACACGAAACGTGGGTCACGTGTCTGTGGGGATGCTTCCGTGACACGAAACGTCGGTCACGTGTCTGTGAGGATGCTTCCGTGACACGAAACGTCGGTCACGTGTCTGTGAGGATGCTTCTGTGACACGAAACGTCGGTCACGTGTCTGTGAGGATGTGTCTGTGACACGAAACGTGGGTCACGTGTCTGTGGGGATGCTCCGTGACACGAAATGTCGGTCACGTGTCTGTGGGGATGCTTCCGTGACACGAAACGTCGGTCACGTGTCTGAGAGGATGCTTCCGTGACACGAAACGTCGGTCACGTGTCTGTGGGGATGCTTCCGTGACACGAAACGTGGGTCACGTGTCTGTGAGGATGTGTCTGTGACACGAAACGTCGGTCACGTGTCTGTGTAGATGCTTCCGTGACACGAAACGTCGGTCACGTGTCTGTGAGGATGCTTCCGTGACACGAAACGTCGGCCACGTGTCTGAGAGGATGCTTCCGTGACACGAAACGTGGGTCACGTGTCTGTGGGGATGCTTCCGTGACACGAAACGTCGGTCACGTGTCTGTGAGGATGCTTCCGTGACACGAAACGTCGATCACGTGTCTGTGGGGATGTGTCTGTGACACGAAACGTCGGTCACGTGTCTGTGGGGATGCTTCCGTGACACGAAACGTCGGTCACGTGTCTGTGAGGATGCTTCCGTGACACGAAACGTCGGTCACGTGTCTGTGGGGATGTGTCTGTGACACGAAACGTCGGTCACATGTCTGTGGGGATGCTTCCGTGACAGGAAACGTGGGTCAAGTGTCTGTGGGGATGCTTCCGTGACACGAAACGTCGGCCACGTGTCTCTGGGGATGCTTCCGTGACACGAAACGTCGGTCACGTGTCTGTGGGGATGCTTCCGTGACACGAAACGTCGGTCACGTGTCTGTGGGGATGCTTCCGTGACACGAAACGTCGGCCACGTGTCTGTGGGGATGTGTCTGTGACACGAAACGTGGGTCTTGTGTCTGTGAGGATGTGTCTGTGACACGAAACGTCGGTCACGTGTCTGTGAGGATGCTCCGTGACACGAAACGTCGGTCACGTGTCTGTGGGGATGCTCCGTGACACGAAACGTCGGTCACGTGTCTGTGAGGATGCTTCCGTGACACGAAACGTGGGTCACGTGTCTGTGGGGATGCTTCCGTGACACGAAACGTCGGTCACGTGTCTGTGAGGATGCTTCCGTGACACGAAACGTCGGTCACGTGTCTGTGAGGATGCTTCTGTGACACGAAACGTCGGTCACGTGTCTGTGAGGATGTGTCTGTGACACGAAACGTGGGTCACGTGTCTGTGGGGATGCTCCGTGACACGAAATGTCGGTCACGTGTCTGTGGGGATGCTTCCGTGACACGAAACGTCGGTCACGTGTCTGAGAGGATGCTTCCGTGACACGAAACGTCGGTCACGTGTCTGTGGGGATGCTTCCGTGACACGAAACGTGGGTCACGTGTCTGTGAGGATGTGTCTGTGACACGAAACGTCGGTCACGTGTCTGTGAAGATGCTTCCGTGACACGAAACGTCGGTCACGTGTCTGTGAGGATGCTTCCGTGACACGAAACGTCGGCCACGTGTCTGAGAGGATGCTTCCGTGACACGAAACGTGGGTCACGTGTCTGTGGGGATGCTTCCGTGACACGAAACGTCGGTCACGTGTCTGTGAGGATGTGTCTGTGACACGAAACGTCGGTCACGTGTCTGTGAAGATGCTTCCGTGACACGAAACGTCGGTCACGTGTCTGTGAGGATGCTTCCGTGACACGAAACGTCGGCCACGTGTCTGAGAGGATGCTTCCGTGACACGAAACGTGGGTCACGTGTCTGTGGGGATGCTTCCGTGACACGAAACGTCGGTCACGTGTCTGAGAGGATGCTTCCGTGACACGAAACGTCTTTCACGTGTCTGTGGGGATGTGTCTGTGACACGAAACGTCGGTCACATGTCTGTGGGGATGCTTCCGTGACAGGAAACGTGGGTCAAGTGTCTGTGGGGATGCTTCCGTGACACGAAACGTCGGCCACGTGTCTCTGGGGATGCTTCCGTGACACGAAACGTCGGTCACGTGTCTGTGAGGATGTGCCTGTGACACGAAACGTGGGTCACGTGTCTGTGGGGATGTGTCTGTGACACGAAACGTCGGTCACGTGTCTGTGGGGATGCTTCCGTGACACGAAACGTCGGTCACGTGTCTGTGGGGATGCTTCCGTGACACGAAACGTGGGTCACGTGTCTGTGGGGATGCTTCCGTGACACGAAAAGTGGGTCACGTGTCTGTGGGGATGTGTCTGTGACACGAAACGTCGGTCACGTGTCTGTGAGGATGCTCCGTGACACGAAACATCGGTCACGTGTCTGTGGGGATGCTTCCGTGACACGAAACGTCGGTCACGTGTCTGTGGGGATGTGTCTGTGACACGAAACGTCGGTCACGTGTCTGGGACACGAAACGTCGGTCACGTGTCTGCGAGGATGCTTCCGTGACAGGAAACGTCGGTCACGTGTCTGTGAGGATGCTTCCGTGACAAGAAACGTCGGTCACTTGTCTGTGAGGATGCTCCGTGACACGAAACGTCGGTCACGTGTCTGTGGGGATGCTTCCGTGACACGAAACGTCGGTCACGTGTCTGTGGGGATGTGTCTGTGACACGAAACGTCGGTCACGTGTCTGTGGGGATGTGTCTGTGACACGAAACGTCGGTCACGTGTCTGTGGGGATGCTTCCGTGACACGAAACGTCGGTCACGTGTCTGTGGGGATGCTCTGTGACACGAAACGTCGGTCACGTGTCTGTGGGGATGCTTCCGTGACACGAAACGTCGGTCACGTGTCTGTGGGGATGCTTCCGTGACACGAAACGTCGGTCACGTGTCTGTGGGGATGTGTCTGTGGGGATGTGTCTGTGACACGAAACGTCGGTCACGTGTCTGTGAGGATGCTCCGTGACACGAAACGTGGGTCACGTGTCCGTGGGGATGCTTTCGTGACACGAAACGTGGGTCACGTGTCTGTGAGGATGTGCCTGTGACACGAAACGTCGGTCACGTGTCTGTGGGGATGCTTCCGTGACACGAAACGTGGGTCACGTGTCTGTGGGGATGCTTCCGTGACACGAAACGTCGGTCACGTGTCTGTGAGGATGCTTCCGTGACACGAAACGTCGGCCACGTGTCTGTGGGGATGTCTCTGTGACACGAAACGTGGGTCACGTGTCTGTGAGGATGTGCCTGTGACACGAAACGTCGGTCACGTGTCTGTGGGGATGCTTCCGTGACACGAAACGTCGGTCACGTGTCCGTGGGGATGCTTTCGTGACACGAAACGTCGGTCACGTGTCTGTGGGGATGCTTCCGTGACACGAAACGTGGGTCACGTGTCTGTGAGGATGTCTCTGTGACACGAAACGAGGGTCACGTGCCTGTGGGGATGTGTCTGTGACACGAAACGTGGGTCACGTGTCTGTGGGGATGCTTCCGTGACACGAAACGTCGGTCACGTGTCTGTGGGGATGTGTCTGTGACACGAAACGTCGGTCACGTGTCTGTGGGGATGCTTCCGTGACACGAAACGTCGGTCACGTGTCTGTGAGGATGCTTAGGTGACACGAAACGTGGGTCACGTGTCTGTGAGGATGTGTCTGTGACACGAAACGTGGGTCACGTGCCTGTGGGATGTGTCTGTGACACGAAACGTGGGTCACGTGTCTGTGGGGATGCTTCCGTGACACGAAACGTCGGTCACGTGTCTGTGAGGATGCTTCCGTGACACGAAACGTCGGTCACGTGTCTGTGAGGATGCTTCCGTGACACGAAACGTGGGTCACGTGTCTGTGAGGATGTGCCTGTGACACGAAACGTGGGTCACGTGCCCGTGGGGATGTGTCTGTGACACGAAACGTGGGTCACGTGTCTGTGGGGATGCTTCCGTGACACGAAACGTCGGTCACGTGTCTGTGAGGATGCTTCCGTGAGACGAAACGTCGGTCACGTGTCTGTGGGGATGCTTCCGTGACACGAAACGTCGGTCACGTGTCTGTGGGGATGTGTCTCTGACACGAAACGTCGGTCACATGTCTGTGGGGATGCTTCCGTGACAGGAAACGTGGGTCAAGTGTCTGTGGGGATGCTTCCGTGACACGAAACGTCGGCCACGTGTCTCTGGGGATGCTTCCGTGACACGAAACGTCGGTCACGTGTCTGTGGGGATGCTTCCGTGACACGAAACGTGGGTCACGTGTCTGTGGGGATGTGTCTGTGACACGAAACGTCGGTCACGTGTCTGTGGGGATGCTTCCGTGACACGAAACGTCGGTCACGTGTCTGTGGGGATGCTTCCGTGACACGAAACGTCGGTCACGTGTCTGTGGGGATGCTTCCGTGACACGAAACGTCGGCCACGTGTCTGTGGGGATGTGTCTGTGACACGAAACGTGGGTCTTGTGTCTGTGAGGATGTGTCTGTGACACGAAACGTCGGTCACGTGTCTGTGAGGATGCTCCGTGACACGAAACGTCGGTCACGTGTCTGTGGGGATGCTCCGTGACACGAAACGTGGGTCACGTGTCTGTGGGGATGTGTCTGTGACACGAAACGTCGGTCACGTGTCTGTGAGGATGCTCCGTGACACGAAACATCGGTCACGTGTCTGTGGGGATGCTTCCGTGACACGAAACGTCGGTCACGTGTCTGTGGGGATGTGTCTGTGACACGAAACGTCGGTCACGTGTCTGGGACACGAAACGTCGGTCACGTGTCTGCGAGGATGCTTCCGTGACAGGAAACGTCGGTCACGTGTCTGTGAGGATGCTTCCGTGACAAGAAACGTCGCTCACTTGTCTGTGAGGATGCTCCGTGACACGAAACGTCGGTCACGTGTCTGTGGGGATGCTTCCGTGACACGAAACGTCGGTCACGTGTCTGTGGGGATGTGTCTGTGACACGAAACGTCGGTCACGTGTCTGTGGGGATGTGTCTGTGACACGAAACGTCGGTCACGTGTCTGTGGGGATGCTTCCGTGACACGAAACGTCGGTCACGTGTCTGTGGGGATGCTCTGTGACACGAAACGTCGGTCACGTGTCTGTGGGGATGCTTCCGTGACACGAAACGTCGGTCACGTGTCTGTGGGGATGCTTCCGTGACACGAAACGTCGGTCACGTGTCTGTGGGGATGTGTCTGTGGGGATGTGTCTGTGACACGAAACGTCGGTCACGTGTCTGTGAGGATGCTCCGTGACACGAAACGTGGGTCACGTGTCCGTGGGGATGCTTTCGTGACACGAAACGTGGGTCACGTGTCTGTGAGGATGTGCCTGTGACACGAAACGTCGGTCACGTGTCTGTGGGGATGCTTCCGTGACACGAAACGTGGGTCACGTGTCTGTGGGGATGCTTCCGTGACACGAAACGTCGGTCACGTGTCTGTGAGGATGCTTCCGTGACACGAAACGTCGGCCACGTGTCTGTGGGGATGTCTCTGTGACACGAAACGTGGGTCACGTGTCTGTGAGGATGTGCCTGTGACACGAAACGTCGGTCACGTGTCTGTGGGGATGCTTCCGTGACACGAAACGTCGGTCACGTGTCCGTGGGGATGCTTTCGTGACACGAAACGTCGGTCACGTGTCTGTGGGGATGCTTCCGTGACACGAAACGTGGGTCACGTGTCTGTGAGGATGTCTCTGTGACACGAAACGAGGGTCACGTGCCTGTGGGGATGCTTCCGTGACACGAAACGTCGGTCACGTGTCTGTGAGGATGCTTAGGTGACACGAAACGTGGGTCACGTGTCTGTGAGGATGTGTCTGTGACACGAAACGTGGGTCACGTGCCTGTGGGGATGTGTCTGTGACACGAAACGTGGGTCACGTGTCTGTGGGGATGCTTCCGTGACACGAAACGTCGGTCACGTGTCTGTGAGGATGCTTCCGTGACACGAAACGTCGGTCACGTGTCTGTGAGGATGCTTCCGTGACACGAAACGTGGGTCACGTGTCTGTGAGGATGTGCCTGTGACACGAAACGTGGGTCACGTGCCTGTGGGGATGTGTCTGTGACACGAAACGTGGGTCACGTGTCTGTGGGGATGCTTCCGTGACACGAAACGTCGGTCACGTGTCTGTGAGGATGCTTCCGTGAGACGAAACGTCGGTCACGTGTCTGTGGGGATGCTTCCGTGACACGAAACGTGGGTCACGTGTCTGTGAGGATGTGCCTTTGACACGAAACGTCGGTCACGTGTCTGTGGGGATGCTTCCGTGACACGAAACGTCGGTCACGTGTCTGTGGGGATGCTTCCGTGACACGAAACGTGGGTCACGTGTCTGTGGGGATGCTTCCGTGACACGAAACGTCGGTCACGTGTCTGTGGGGATGTGTCTGTGACACGAAACGTCGGTCACGTGTCTGTTGGGATGCTCCGTGACACGAAACGTCGGTCACGTGTCTGTGAGGATGTGTCTGTGACACGAAACGTGGGTCACGTGTCTGTGAGGATGCTCCGTGACACGAAACGTGGGTCACGTGTCTGTGGGGATGCTTCCGTGACACGAAACGTCGGTCACGTGTCTGTGGGGATGTCTCTGTGACATGAAACGTGGGTCACGTGTCTGTGAGGATGCTTCCGTGACACGAAACGTCGGTCACGTGTCTGTGGGGATGTGTCTGTGACACGAAAGGTGGGTCACGTGTCTGTGGGGATGCTTCCGTGAACGAAACGTCGGTCACGTATCTGTTTGGATGCTCCGTGACACGAAACGTCGGTCACGTGTCTGTGGGGATGCTTCCGTGACACGAAAACGTCGGTCACGCGTCTCTGAGGATGCTCCGTGACACGAAACGTCGGTCACGTGCCTGTGGGGATGCTTCCGTGACACGAAACGTCGGTCACGTGTCTGTGGGGATGCTTCCGTGACACGAAACGTCGGTCACGTGTCTGTGAGGATGCTTCCGTGACACGAAACGTCGGTCACGTGTCTGTGGGGATGTCTCTGTGACACGAAACGTGAGTCACGTGCCTGTGGGGATGTGTCTGTGACACGAAACGTCTGTCACGTGTCTGTGGGGATGCTTCCGTGACACGAAACGTCGGCCACGTGTCTGTGAGGATGCTTCCGTGACACGAAACGTCGGTCACGTGTCTGTGACAGGAAACGTCGGCCACGTGTCTGTGGGGATGCTTCCATGACACGAAACGTCGGTCACGTGTCTGTGGGGATGTGTCTGTGACAGGAAACGTCGGTCACGTGTCTGTGGGGATGCTTCCATGACGCGAAACGTCGGTCACGTGTCTGTGAGGATGTGTCTGTGACACGAAACGTGAGTCACGTGTCTGTGAGGATGTGTCTGTGACACGAAACGTCGGTCACGTGCCTGTGGGGATGCTCCGTGACACGAAACGTGGGTCACGTGTCTGTGAGGATGCTTCCGTGACACGAAACGTCGGTCACGTGTCTGTGAGGATGTGTCTGTGACACGAAACGTGGGTCACGTGTCTGTGGGGATGTGTCTGTGACACGAAACGTCGGCAACGTGTCTGTGGGGATGTGTCTGTGACACGAAACGTCGGTCACGTGTCTGTGGGGATGCTTCCGTGACACGAAACGTCGGTCACGTGTCTGTGAGGATGCTTCCGTGACACGAAACGTCGGACACGTGTCTGTGAGGATGCTTCCGTGACACGAAACGTCGGCCACGTGTCTGTGGGGATGTGTCTGTGACACGAAACGTCGGTCACGTGTCTGTGAGGATGCTTCCGTGACACGAAACGTGGGTCATGTGTCTGTGAGGATGTGTCTGTGACACGAAACGTCGGTCACGTGTCTGTGAGGATGCTTCCGTGACACGAAACGTGGGTCACGTGTCTGTGGGGATGCTTCCGTGACACGAAACGTCGGTCACGTGTCTGTGAGGATGCTTCCGTGACACGAAACGTCGGTCACGTGTCTGTGAGGATGCTTCTGTGACACGAAACGTCGGTCACGTGTCTGTGAGGATGTGTCTGTGACACGAAACGTGGGTCACGTGTCTGTGGGGATGCTCCGTGACACGAAATGTCGGTCACGTGTCTGTGGGGATGCTTCCGTGACACGAAACGTCGGTCACGTGTCTGTGAGGATGCTTCCGTGACACGAAACGTGGGTCACGTGTCTGTGGGGATGCTTCCGTGACACGAAACGTCGGTCACGTGTCTGTGAGGATGCTTCCGTGACACGAAACGTCGGTCACGTGTCTGTGAGGATGCTTCTGTGACACGAAACGTCGGTCACGTGTCTGTGAGGATGTGTCTGTGACACGAAACGTGGGTCACGTGTCTGTGGGGATGCTCCGTGACACGAAATGTCGGTCACGTGTCTGTGGGGATGCTTCCGTGACACGAAACGTCGGTCACGTGTCTGAGAGGATGCTTCCGTGACACGAAACGTCGGTCACGTGTCTGTGGGGATGCTTCCGTGACACGAAACGTGGGTCACGTGTCTGTGAGGATGTGTCTGTGACACGAAACGTCGGTCACGTGTCTGTGAAGATGCTTCCGTGACACGAAACGTCGGTCACGTGTCTGTGAGGATGCTTCCGTGACACGAAACGTCGGCCACGTGTCTGAGAGGATGCTTCCGTGACACGAAACGTGGGTCACGTGTCTGTGGGGATGCTTCCGTGACACGAAACGTCGGTCACGTGTCTGTGAGGATGCTTCCGTGACACGAAACGTCGATCACGTGTCTGTGGGGATGTGTCTGTGACACGAAACGTCGGTCACGTGTCTGTGGGGATGCTTCCGTGACACGAAACGTCGGTCACGTGTCTGTGAGGATGCTTCCGTGACACGAAACGTCGGTCACGTGTCTGTGGGGATGTGTCTGTGACACGAAACGTCGGTCACATGTCTGTGGGGATGCTTCCGTGACAGGAAACGTGGGTCAAGTGTCTGTGGGGATGCTTCCGTGACACGAAACGTCGGCCACGTGTCTCTGGGGATGCTTCCGTGACACGAAACGTCGGTCACGTGTCTGTGGGGATGCTTCCGTGACACGAAACGTCGGTCACGTGTCTGTGGGGATGCTTCCGTGACACGAAACGTCGGCCACGTGTCTGTGGGGATGTGTCTGTGACACGAAACGTGGGTCTTGTGTCTGTGAGGATGTGTCTGTGACACGAAACGTCGGTCACGTGTCTGTGAGGATGCTCCGTGACACGAAACGTCGGTCACGTGTCTGTGGGGATGCTCCGTGACACGAAACGTCGGTCACGTGTCTGTGAGGATGCTTCCGTGACACGAAACGTGGGTCACGTGTCTGTGGGGATGCTTCCGTGACACGAAACGTCGGTCACGTGTCTGTGAGGATGCTTCCGTGACACGAAACGTCGGTCACGTGTCTGTGAGGATGCTTCTGTGACACGAAACGTCGGTCACGTGTCTGTGAGGATGTGTCTGTGACACGAAACGTGGGTCACGTGTCTGTGGGGATGCTCCGTGACACGAAATGTCGGTCACGTGTCTGTGGGGATGCTTCCGTGACACGAAACGTCGGTCACGTGTCTGAGAGGATGCTTCCGTGACACGAAACGTCGGTCACGTGTCTGTGGGGATGCTTCCGTGACACGAAACGTGGGTCACGTGTCTGTGAGGATGTGTCTGTGACACGAAACGTCGGTCACGTGTCTGTGAAGATGCTTCCGTGACACGAAACGTCGGTCACGTGTCTGTGAGGATGCTTCCGTGACACGAAACGTCGGCCACGTGTCTGAGAGGATGCTTCCGTGACACGAAACGTGGGTCACGTGTCTGTGGGGATGCTTCCGTGACACGAAACGTCGGTCACGTGTCTGTGAGGATGTGTCTGTGACACGAAACGTCGGTCACGTGTCTGTGAAGATGCTTCCGTGACACGAAACGTCGGTCACGTGTCTGTGAGGATGCTTCCGTGACACGAAACGTCGGCCACGTGTCTGAGAGGATGCTTCCGTGACACGAAACGTGGGTCACGTGTCTGTGGGGATGCTTCCGTGACACGAAACGTCGGTCACGTGTCTGAGAGGATGCTTCCGTGACACGAAACGTCTTTCACGTGTCTGTGGGGATGTGTCTGTGACACGAAACGTCGGTCACATGTCTGTGGGGATGCTTCCGTGACAGGAAACGTGGGTCAAGTGTCTGTGGGGATGCTTCCGTGACACGAAACGTCGGCCACGTGTCTCTGGGATGCTTCCGTGACACGAAACGTCGGTCACGTGTCTGTGAGGATGTGCCTGTGACACGAAACGTGGGTCACGTGTCTGTGGGGATGTGTCTGTGACACGAAACGTCGGTCACGTGTCTGTGGGGATGCTTCCGTGACACGAAACGTCGGTCACGTGTCTGTGGGGATGCTTCCGTGACACGAAACGTGGGTCACGTGTCTGTGGGGATGCTTCCGTGACACGAAAAGTGGGTCACGTGTCTGTGGGGATGTGTCTGTGACACGAAACGTCGGTCACGTGTCTGTGAGGATGCTCCGTGACACGAAACATCGGTCACGTGTCTGTGGGGATGCTTCCGTGACACGAAACGTCGGTCACGTGTCTGTGGGGATGTGTCTGTGACACGAAACGTGGGTCACGTGTCTGGGACACGAAACGTCGGTCACGTGTCTGCGAGGATGCTTCCGTGACAGGAAACGTCGGTCACGTGTCTGTGAGGATGCTTCCGTGACAAGAAACGTCGGTCACTTGTCTGTGAGGATGCTCCGTGACACGAAACGTCGGTCACGTGTCTGTGGGGATGCTTCCGTGACACGAAACGTCGGTCACGTGTCTGTGGGGATGTGTCTGTGACACGAAACGTCGGTCACGTGTCTGTGGGGATGTGTCTGTGACACGAAACGTCGGTCACGTGTCTGTGGGGATGCTTCCGTGACACGAAACGTCGGTCACGTGTCTGTGGGGATGCTCTGTGACACGAAACGTCGGTCACGTGTCTGTGGGGATGCTTCCGTGACACGAAACGTCGGTCACGTGTCTGTGGGGATGCTTCCGTGACACGAAACGTCGGTCACGTGTCTGTGGGGATGTGTCTGTGGGGATGTGTCTGTGACACGAAACGTCGGTCACGTGTCTGTGAGGATGCTCCGTGACACGAAACGTGGGTCACGTGTCCGTGGGGATGCTTTCGTGACACGAAACGTGGGTCACGTGTCTGTGAGGATGTGCCTGTGACACGAAACGTCGGTCACGTGTCTGTGGGGATGCTTCCGTGACACGAAACGTGGGTCACGTGTCTGTGGGGATGCTTCCGTGACACGAAACGTCGGTCACGTGTCTGTGAGGATGCTTCCGTGACACGAAACGTCGGCCACGTGTCTGTGGGGATGTCTCTGTGACACGAAACGTGGGTCACGTGTCTGTGAGGATGTGCCTGTGACACGAAACGTCGGTCACGTGTCTGTGGGGATGCTTCCGTGACACGAAACGTCGGTCACGTGTCCGTGGGGATGCTTTCGTGACACGAAACGTCGGTCACGTGTCTGTGGGGATGCTTCCGTGACACGAAACGTGGGTCACGTGTCTGTGAGGATGTCTCTGTGACACGAAACGAGGGTCACGTGCCTGTGGGGATGTGTCTGTGACACGAAACGTGGGTCACGTGTCTGTGGGGATGCTTCCGTGACACGAAACGTCGGTCACGTGTCTGTGGGGATGTGTCTGTGACACGAAACGTCGGTCACGTGTCTGTGGGGATGCTTCCGTGACACGAAACGTCGGTCACGTGTCTGTGAGGATGCTTAGGTGACACGAAACGTGGGTCACGTGTCTGTGAGGATGTGTCTGTGACACGAAACGTGGGTCACGTGCCTGTGGGGATGTGTCTGTGACACGAAACGTGGGTCACGTGTCTGTGGGGATGCTTCCGTGACACGAAACGTCGGTCACGTGTCTGTGAGGATGCTTCCGTGACACGAAACGTCGGTCACGTGTCTGTGAGGATGCTTCCGTGACACGAAACGTGGGTCACGTGTCTGTGAGGATGTGCCTGTGACACGAAACGTGGGTCACGTGCCCGTGGGGATGTGTCTGTGACACGAAACGTGGGTCACGTGTCTGTGGGGATGCTTCCGTGACACGAAACGTCGGTCACGTGTCTGTGAGGATGCTTCCGTGAGACGAAACGTCGGTCACGTGTCTGTGGGGATGCTTCCGTGACACGAAACGTCGGTCACGTGTCTGTGGGGATGTGTCTCTGACACGAAACGTCGGTCACATGTCTGTGGGGATGCTTCCGTGACAGGAAACGTGGGTCAAGTGTCTGTGGGGATGCTTCCGTGACACGAAACGTCGGCCACGTGTCTCTGGGGATGCTTCCGTGACACGAAACGTCGGTCACGTGTCTGTGGGGATGCTTCCGTGACACGAAACGTGGGTCACGTGTCTGTGGGGATGTGTCTGTGACACGAAACGTCGGTCACGTGTCTGTGGGGATGCTTCCGTGACACGAAACGTCGGTCACGTGTCTGTGGGGATGCTTCCGTGACACGAAACGTCGGTCACGTGTCTGTGGGGATGCTTCCGTGACACGAAACGTCGGCCACGTGTCTGTGGGGATGTGTCTGTGACACGAAACGTGGGTCTTGTGTCTGTGAGGATGTGTCTGTGACACGAAACGTCGGTCACGTGTCTGTGAGGATGCTCCGTGACACGAAACGTCGGTCACGTGTCTGTGGGGATGCTCCGTGACACGAAACGTGGGTCACGTGTCTGTGGGGATGTGTCTGTGACACGAAACGTCGGTCACGTGTCTGTGAGGATGCTCCGTGACACGAAACATCGGTCACGTGTCTGTGGGGATGCTTCCGTGACACGAAACGTCGGTCACGTGTCTGTGGGGATGTGTCTGTGACACGAAACGTCGGTCACGTGTCTGGGACACGAAACGTCGGTCACGTGTCTGCGAGGATGCTTCCGTGACAGGAAACGTCGGTCACGTGTCTGTGAGGATGCTTCCGTGACAAGAAACGTCGCTCACTTGTCTGTGAGGATGCTCCGTGACACGAAACGTCGGTCACGTGTCTGTGGGGATGCTTCCGTGACACGAAACGTCGGTCACGTGTCTGTGGGGATGTGTCTGTGACACGAAACGTCGGTCACGTGTCTGTGGGGATGTGTCTGTGACACGAAACGTCGGTCACGTGTCTGTGGGGATGCTTCCGTGACACGAAACGTCGGTCACGTGTCTGTGGGGATGCTCTGTGACACGAAACGTCGGTCACGTGTCTGTGGGGATGCTTCCGTGACACGAAACGTCGGTCACGTGTCTGTGGGGATGCTTCCGTGACACGAAACGTCGGTCACGTGTCTGTGGGGATGTGTCTGTGGGGATGTGTCTGTGACACGAAACGTCGGTCACGTGTCTGTGAGGATGCTCCGTGACACGAAACGTGGGTCACGTGTCCGTGGGGATGCTTTCGTGACACGAAACGTGGGTCACGTGTCTGTGAGGATGTGCCTGTGACACGAAACGTCGGTCACGTGTCTGTGGGGATGCTTCCGTGACACGAAACGTGGGTCACGTGTCTGTGGGGATGCTTCCGTGACACGAAACGTCGGTCACGTGTCTGTGAGGATGCTTCCGTGACACGAAACGTCGGCCACGTGTCTGTGGGGATGTCTCTGTGACACGAAACGTGGGTCACGTGTCTGTGAGGATGTGCCTGTGACACGAAACGTCGGTCACGTGTCTGTGGGGATGCTTCCGTGACACGAAACGTCGGTCACGTGTCCGTGGGGATGCTTTCGTGACACGAAACGTCGGTCACGTGTCTGTGGGGATGCTTCCGTGACACGAAACGTGGGTCACGTGTCTGTGAGGATGTCTCTGTGACACGAAACGAGGGTCACGTGCCTGTGGGGATGCTTCCGTGACACGAAACGTCGGTCACGTGTCTGTGAGGATGCTTAGGTGACACGAAACGTGGGTCACGTGTCTGTGAGGATGTGTCTGTGACACGAAACGTGGGTCACGTGCCTGTGGGGATGTGTCTGTGACACGAAACGTGGGTCACGTGTCTGTGGGGATGCTTCCGTGACACGAAACGTCGGTCACGTGTCTGTGAGGATGCTTCCGTGACACGAAACGTCGGTCACGTGTCTGTGAGGATGCTTCCGTGACACGAAACGTGGGTCACGTGTCTGTGAGGATGTGCCTGTGACACGAAACGTGGGTCACGTGCCTGTGGGGATGTGTCTGTGACACGAAACGTGGGTCACGTGTCTGTGGGGATGCTTCCGTGACACGAAACGTCGGTCACGTGTCTGTGAGGATGCTTCCGTGAGACGAAACGTCGGTCACGTGTCTGTGGGGATGCTTCCGTGACACGAAACGTGGGTCACGTGTCTGTGAGGATGTGCCTTTGACACGAAACGTCGGTCACGTGTCTGTGGGGATGCTTCCGTGACACGAAACGTCGGTCACGTGTCTGTGGGGATGCTTCCGTGACACGAAACGTGGGTCACGTGTCTGTGGGGATGCTTCCGTGACACGAAACGTCGGTCACGTGTCTGTGGGGATGTGTCTGTGACACGAAACGTCGGTCACGTGTCTGTTGGGATGCTCCGTGACACGAAACGTCGGTCACGTGTCTGTGAGGATGTGTCTGTGACACGAAACGTGGGTCACGTGTCTGTGAGGATGCTCCGTGACACGAAACGTGGGTCACGTGTCTGTGGGGATGCTTCCGTGACACGAAACGTCGGTCACGTGTCTGTGGGGATGTCTCTGTGACATGAAACGTGGGTCACGTGTCTGTGAGGATGCTTCCGTGACACGAAACGTCGGTCACGTGTCTGTGGGGATGTGTCTGTGACACGAAAGGTGGGTCACGTGTCTGTGGGGATGCTTCCGTGAACGAAACGTCGGTCACGTATCTGTTTGGATGCTCCGTGACACGAAACGTCGGTCACGTGTCTGTGGGGATGCTTCCGTGACACGAAACGTCGGTCACGTGTCTCTGAGGATGCTCCGTGACACGAAACGTCGGTCACGTGCCTGTGGGGATGCTTCCGTGACACGAAACGTCGGTCACGTGTCTGTGGGGATGCTTCCGTGACACGAAACGTCGGTCACGTGTCTGTGAGGATGCTTCCGTGACACGAAACGTCGGTCACGTGTCTGTGGGATGTCTCTGTGACACGAAACGTGAGTCACGTGCCTGTGGGGATGTGTCTGTGACACGAAACGTCTGTCACGTGTCTGTGGGGATGCTTCCGTGACACGAAACGTCGGCCACGTGTCTGTGAGGATGCTTCCGTGACACGAAACGTCGGTCACGTGTCTGTGACAGGAAACGTCGGCCACGTGTCTGTGGGGATGCTTCCATGACACGAAACGTCGGTCACGTGTCTGTGGGGATGTGTCTGTGACAGGAAACGTCGGTCACGTGTCTGTGGGGATGCTTCCATGACGCGAAACGTCGGTCACGTGTCTGTGAGGATGTGTCTGTGACACGAAACGTGAGTCACGTGTCTGTGAGGATGTGTCTGTGACACGAAACGTCGGTCACGTGCCTGTGGGGATGCTCCGTGACACGAAACGTGGGTCACGTGTCTGTGAGGATGCTTCCGTGACACGAAACGTCGGTCACGTGTCTGTGAGGATGTGTCTGTGACACGAAACGTGGGTCACGTGTCTGTGGGGATGTGTCTGTGACACGAAACGTCGGCAACGTGTCTGTGGGGATGTGTCTGTGACACGAAACGTCGGTCACGTGTCTGTGGTGATGCTTCCGTGACACGAAACGTCGGTCACGTGTCTGTGAGGATGCTTCCGTGACACGAAACGTCGGACACGTGTCTGTGAGGATGCTTCCGTGACACGAAACGTCGGCCACGTGTCTGTGGGGATGTGTCTGTGACACGAAACGTCGGTCACGTGTCTGTGAGGATGCTTCCGTGACACGAAACGTGGGTCATGTGTCTGTGAGGATGTGTCTGTGACACGAAACGTCGGTCACGTGTCTGTGAGGATGCTTCCGTGACACGAAACGTGGGTCACGTGTCTGTGGGGATGCTTCCGTGACACGAAACGTCGGTCACGTGTCTGTGAGGATGCTTCCGTGACACGAAACGTCGGTCACGTGTCCTGTGAGGATGCTTCTGTGACACGAAACGTCGGTCACGTGTCTGTGAGGATGTGTCTGTGACACGAAACGTGGGTCACGTGTCTGTGGGGATGCTCCGTGACACGAAATGTCGGTCACGTGTCTGTGGGGATGCTTCCGTGACACGAAACGTCGGTCACGTGTCTGTGAGGATGCTTCCGTGACACGAAACGTGGGTCACGTGTCTGTGGGGATGCTTCCGTGACACGAAACGTCGGTCACGTGTCTGTGAGGATGCTTCCGTGACACGAAACGTCGGTCACGTGTCTGTGAGGATGCTTCTGTGACACGAAACGTCGGTCACGTGTCTGTGAGGATGTGTCTGTGACACGAAACGTGGGTCACGTGTCTGTGGGGATGCTCCGTGACACGAAATGTCGGTCACGTGTCTGTGGGGATGCTTCCGTGACACGAAACGTCGGTCACGTGTCTGAGAGGATGCTTCCGTGACACGAAACGTCGGTCACGTGTCTGTGGGGATGCTTCCGTGACACGAAACGTGGGTCACGTGTCTGTGAGGATGTGTCTGTGACACGAAACGTCGGTCACGTGTCTGTGAAGATGCTTCCGTGACACGAAACGTCGGTCACGTGTCTGTGAGGATGCTTCCGTGACACGAAACGTCGGCCACGTGTCTGAGAGGATGCTTCCGTGACACGAAACGTGGGTCACGTGTCTGTGGGGATGCTTCCGTGACACGAAACGTCGGTCACGTGTCTGTGAGGATGCTTCCGTGACACGAAACGTCGATCACGTGTCTGTGGGGATGTGTCTGTGACACGAAACGTCGGTCACGTGTCTGTGGGGATGCTTCCGTGACACGAAACGTCGGTCACGTGTCTGTGAGGATGCTTCCGTGACACGAAACGTCGGTCACGTGTCTGTGGGGATGTGTCTGTGACACGAAACGTCGGTCACATGTCTGTGGGGATGCTTCCGTGACAGGAAACGTGGGTCAAGTGTCTGTGGGGATGCTTCCGTGACACGAAACGTCGGCCACGTGTCTCTGGGGATGCTTCCGTGACACGAAACGTCGGTCACGTGTCTGTGGGGATGCTTCCGTGACACGAAACGTCGGTCACGTGTCTGTGGGGATGCTTCCGTGACACGAAACGTCGGCCACGTGTCTGTGGGGATGTGTCTGTGACACGAAACGTGGGTCTTGTGTCTGTGAGGATGTGTCTGTGACACGAAACGTCGGTCACGTGTCTGTGAGGATGCTCCGTGACACGAAACGTCGGTCACGTGTCTGTGGGGATGCTCCGTGACACGAAACGTGGGTCACGTGTCTGTGGGGATGTGTCTGTGACACGAAACGTCGGTCACGTGTCTGTGAGGATGCTCCGTGACACGAAACATCGGTCACGTGTCTGTGGGGATGCTTCCGTGACACGAAACGTCGGTCACGTGTCTGTGGGGATGTGTCTGTGACACGAAACGTCGGTCACGTGTCTGGGACACGAAACGTCGGTCACGTGTCTGCGAGGATGCTTCCGTGACAGGAAACGTCGGTCACGTGTCTGTGAGGATGCTTCCGTGACAAGAAACGTCGGTCACTTGTCTGTGAGGATGCTCCGTGACACGAAACGTCGGTCACGTGTCTGTGGGGATGCTTCCGTGACACGAAACGTCGGTCACGTGTCTGTGGGGATGTGTCTGTGGGGATGTGTCTGTGACACGAAACGTCGGTCACGTGTCTGTGGGGATGTGTCTGTGACACGAAACGTCGGTCACGTGTCTGTGGGGATGCTTCCGTGACACGAAACGTCGGTCACGTGTCTGTGGGGATGCTTCCGTGACACGAAACGTCGGTCACGTGTCTGTGGGGATGCTCTGTGACACGAAACGTCGGTCACGTGTCTGTGGGGATGCTTCCGTGACACGAAACGTCGGTCACGTGTCTGTGGGGATGCTTCCGTGACACGAAACGTCGGTCACGTGTCTGTGGGGATGTGTCTGTGGGGATGTGTCTGTGACACGAAACGTCGGTCACGTGTCTGTGAGGATGCTCCGTGACACGAAACGTGGGTCACGTGTCCGTGGGGATGCTTTCGTGACACGAAACGTGGGTCACGTGTCTGTGAGGATGTGCCTGTGACACGAAACGTGAGTCACGTGCCTGTGGGGATGTGTCTGTGACACGAAACGTCTGTCACGTGTCTGTGGGGATGCTTCCGTGACACGAAACGTCGGCCACGTGTCTGTGAGGATGCTTCCGTGACACGAAACGTCGGTCACGTGTCTGTGACAGGAAACGTCGGCCACGTGTCTGTGGGGATGCTTCCATGACACGAAACGTCGGTCACGTGTCTGTGGGGATGTGTCTGTGACAGGAAACGTCGGTCACGTGTCTGTGGGGATGCTTCCATGACGCGAAACGTCGGTCACGTGTCTGTGAGGATGTGTCTGTGACACGAAACGTGAGTCACGTGTCTGTGAGGATGTGTCTGTGACACGAAACGTCGGTCACGTGCCTGTGGGGATGCTCCGTGACACGAAACGTGGGTCACGTGTCTGTGAGGATGCTTCCGTGACACGAAACGTCGGTCACGTGTCTGTGAGGATGTGTCTGTGACACGAAACGTGGGTCACGTGTCTGTGGGGATGTGTCTGTGACACGAAACGTCGGCCACGTGTCTGTGGGGATGTGTCTGTGACACGAAACGTCGGTCACGTGTCTGTGGGGATGCTTCCGTGACACGAAACGTCGGTCACGTGTCTGTGAGGATGCTTCCGTGACACGAAACGTCGGACACGTGTCTGTGAGGATGCTTCCGTGACACGAAACGTCGGCCACGTGTCTGTGGGGATGTGTCTGTGACACGAAACGTCGGTCACGTGTCTGTGAGGATGCTTCCGTGACACGAAACGTGGGTCATGTGTCTGTGAGGATGTGTCTGTGACACGAAACGTCGGTCACGTGTCTGTGAGGATGCTTCCGTGACACGAAACGTGGGTCACGTGTCTGTGGGGATGCTTCCGTGACACGAAACGTCGGTCACGTGTCTGTGAGGATGCTTCCGTGACACGAAACGTCGGTCACGTGTCTGTGAGGATGCTTCTGTGACACGAAACGTCGGTCACGTGTCTGTGAGGATGTGTCTGTGACACGAAACGTGGGTCACGTGTCTGTGGGGATGCTCCGTGACACGAAATGTCGGTCACGTGTCTGTGGGGATGCTTCCGTGACACGAAACGTCGGTCACGTGTCTGTGAGGATGCTTCCGTGACACGAAACGTGGGTCACGTGTCTGTGGGGATGCTTCCGTGACACGAAACGTCGGTCACGTGTCTGTGAGGATGCTTCCGTGACACGAAACGTCGGTCACGTGTCTGTGAGGATGCTTCTGTGACACGAAACGTCGGTCACGTGTCTGTGAGGATGTGTCTGTGACACGAAACGTGGGTCACGTGTCTGTGGGGATGCTCCGTGACACGAAATGTCGGTCACGTGTCTGTGGGATGCTTCCGTGACACGAAACGTCGGTCACGTGTCTGAGAGGATGCTTCCGTGACACGAAACGTCGGTCACGTGTCTGTGGGGATGCTTCCGTGACACGAAACGTGGGTCACGTGTCTGTGAGGATGTGTCTGTGACACGAAACGTCGGTCACGTGTCTGTGAAGATGCTTCCGTGACACGAAACGTCGGTCACGTGTCTGTGAGGATGCTTCCGTGACACGAAACGTCGGCCACGTGTCTGAGAGGATGCTTCCGTGACACGAAACGTGGGTCACGTGTCTGTGGGGATGCTTCCGTGACACGAAACGTCGGTCACGTGTCTGTGAGGATGCTTCCGTGACACGAAACGTCGATCACGTGTCTGTGGGGATGTGTCTGTGACACGAAACGTCGGTCACGTGTCTGTGGGGATGCTTCCGTGACACGAAACGTCGGTCACGTGTCTGTGAGGATGCTTCCGTGACACGAAACGTCGGTCACGTGTCTGTGGGGATGTGTCTGTGACACGAAACGTCGGTCACATGTCTGTGGGGATGCTTCCGTGACAGGAAACGTGGGTCAAGTGTCTGTGGGGATGCTTCCGTGACACGAAACGTCGGTCACGTGTCTCTGGGATGCTTCCGTGACACGAAACGTCGGTCACGTGTTCTGTGGGGATGCTTCCGTGACACGAAACGTCGGTCACGTGTCTGTGGGGATGCTTCCGTGACACGAAACGTCGGCCACGTGTCTGTGGGGATGTGTCTGTGACACGAAACGTGGGTCTTGTGTCTGTGAGGATGTGTCTGTGACACGAAACGTCGGTCACGTGTCTGTGAGGATGCTCCGTGACACGAAACGTCGGTCACGTGTCTGTGGGGATGCTCCGTGACACGAAACGTGGGTCACGTGTCTGTGGGGATGTGTCTGTGACACGAAACGTCGGTCACGTGTCTGTGAGGATGCTCCGTGACACGAAACATCGGTCACGTGTCTGTGGGGATGCTTCCGTGACACGAAACGTCGGTCACGTGTCTGTGGGGATGTGTCTGTGACACGAAACGTCGGTCACGTGTCTGGGACACGAAACGTCGGTCACGTGTCTGCGAGGATGCTTCCGTGACAGGAAACGTCGGTCACGTGTCTGTGAGGATGCTTCCGTGACAAGAAACGTCGGTCACTTGTCTGTGAGGATGCTCCGTGACACGAAACGTCGGTCACGTGTCTGTGGGGATGCTTCCGTGACACGAAACGTCGGTCACGTGTCTGTGGGGATGTGTCTGTGGGGATGTGTCTGTGACACGAAACGTCGGTCACGTGTCTGTGGGGATGTGTCTGTGACACGAAACGTCGGTCACGTGCTGTGTCTGTGGGATGCTTCCGTGACACGAAACGTCGGTCACGTGTCTGTGGGGATGCTTCCGTGACACGAAACGTCGGTCACGTGTCTGTGGGGATGCTCTGTGACACGAAACGTCGGTCACGTGTCTGTGGGGATGCTTCCGTGACACGAAACGTCGGTCACGTGTCTGTGGGGATGCTTCCGTGACACGAAACGTCGGTCACGTGTCTGTGGGGATGTGTCTGTGGGGATGTGTCTGTGACACGAAACGTCGGTCACGTGTCTGTGAGGATGCTCCGTGACACGAAACGTGGGTCACGTGTCCGTGGGGATGCTTTCGTGACACGAAACGTGGGTCACGTGTCTGTGAGGATGTGCCTGTGACACGAAACGTCGGTCACGTGTCTGTGAGGATGTGCCTGTGACACGAAACGTCGGTCACGTGTCTGTGGGGATGCTTCCGTGACACGAAACGTCGGTCACGTGTCTGTGAGGATGCTTCCGTGACACGAAACGTCGGCCACGTGTCTGTGGGGATGTCTCTGTGACACGAAACGTGGGTCACGTGTCTGTGAGGATGTGCCTGTGACACGAAACGTCGGTCACGTGTCTGTGGGGATGCTTCCGTGACATGAAACGTCGGTCACGTGTCCGTGGGGATGCTTTCGTGACACGAAACGTCGGTCACGTGTCTGTGGGGATGCTTCCGTGACACGAAACGTGGGTCACGTGTCTGTGAGGATGTCTCTGTGACACGAAACGAGGGTCACGTGCCTGTGGGGATGTGTCTGTGACACGAAACGTGGGTCACGTGTCTGTGGGGATGCTTCCGTGACACGAAACGTCGGTCACGTGTCTGTGGGGATGTGTCTGTGACACGAAACGTCGGTCACGTGTCTGTGAGGATGCTTCCGTGACACGAAACGTCGGTCACGTGTCTGTGAGGATGCTTAGGTGACACGAAACGTGGGTCACGTGTCTGTGAGGATGTGGCTGTGACACGAAACGTGGGTCACGTGCCTGTGGGGATGTGTCTGTGACACGAAACGTGGGTCACGTGTCTGTGGGGATGCTTCCGTGACACGAAACGTCGGTCACGTGTCTGTGAGGATGCTTCCGTGACACGAAACGTCGGTCACGTGTCTGTGAGGATGCTTCCGTGACACGAACGTGGGTCACGTGTCTGTGAGGATGTGCCTGTGACACGAAACGTGGGTCACGTGCCTGTGGGGATGTGTCTGTGACACGAAACGTGGGTCACGTGTCTGTGGGGATGCTTCCGTGACACGAAACGTCGGTCATGTGTCTGTGAGGATGCTTCCGTGACACGAAACGTCGGTCACGTGTCTGTGGGGATGCTTCCGTGACACGAAACGTGGGTCACGTGTCTGTGAGGATGTGCCTTTGACACGAAACGTCGGTCACGTGTCTGTGGGGATGCTTCCGTGACACGAAACGTCGGTCACGTGTCTGTGGGGATGCTTCCGTGACACGAAACGTGGGTCACGTGTCTGTGGGGATGCTTCCGTGACACTAAACGTGGGTCACGTGTCTGTGGGGATGTGTCTGTGACACGAAACGTCGGTCACGTGTCTGTTGGGATGCTCCGTGACACGAAACGTCGGTCACGTGTCTGTGAGGATGTGTCTGTGACACGAAACGTGGGTCACGTGTCTGTGAGGATGCTCCGTGACACGAAACGTGGGTCACGTATCTGTGGGGATGCTTCCGTGACACGAAACGTCGGTCACGTGTCTGTGGGGATGCTTCCGTGACACGAAACGTCGGTCACGTGTCTCTGAGGATGCTCCGTGACACGAAACGTCGGTCACGTGCCTGTGGGGATGCTTCCGTGACACGAAACGTCGGTCACGTGTCTGTGGGGATGCTTCCGTGACACGAAACGTCGGTCACGTGTCTGTGAGGATGCTTCCGTGACACGAAACGTCGGTCACGTGTCTGTGGGATGTCTCTGTGACACGAAACGTGAGTCACGTGCCTGTGGGGATGTGTCTGTGACACGAAACGTCTGTCACGTGTCTGTGGGGATGCTTCCGTGACACGAAACGTCGGCCACGTGTCTGTGAGGATGCTTCCGTGACACGAAACGTCGGTCACGTGTCTGTGACAGGAAACGTCGTCCACGTGTCTGTGGGGATGCTTCCATGACACGAAACGTCGGTCACGTGTCTGTGGGGATGTGTCTGTGACAGGAAACGTCGGTCACGTGTCTGTGGGGATGCTTCCATGACGCGAAACGTCGGTCACGTGTCTGTGAGGATGTGTCTGTGACACGAAACGTGAGTCACGTGTCTGTGAGGATGTGTCTGTGACACGAAACGTCGGTCACGTGCCTGTGGGGATGCTCCGTGACACGAAACGTGGGTCACGTGTCTGTGAGGATGCTTCCGTGACACGAAACGTCGGTCACGTGTCTGTGAGGATGTGTCTGTGACACGAAACGTGGGTCACGTGTCTGTGGGGATGTGTCTGTGACACGAAACGTCGGTCACGTGTCTGTGGGGATGTGTCTGTGACACGAAACGTCGGTCACGTGTCTGTGGGGATGCTTCCGTGACACGAAACGTCGGTCACGTGTCTGTGAGGATGCTTCCGTGACACGAAACGTCGGACACGTGTCTGTGAGGATGCTTCCGTGACACGAAACGTCGGCCACGTGTCTGTGGGGATGTGTCTGTGACACGAAACGTCGGTCACGTGTCTGTGAGGATGCTTCCGTGACACGAAACGTGGGTCATGTGTCTGTGAGGATGTGTCTGTGACACGAAACGTCGGTCACGTGTCTGTGAGGATGCTTCCGTGACACGAAACGTGGGTCACGTGTCCTGTGGGGATGCTTCCGTGACACGAAACGTCGGTCACGTGTCTGTGAGGATGCTTCCGTGACACGAAACGTCGGTCACGTGTCTGTGAGGATGCTTCTGTGACACGAAACGTCGGTCACGTGTCTGTGAGGATGTGTCTGTGACACGAAACGTGGGTCACGTGTCTGTGGGGATGCTCCGTGACACGAAATGTCGGTCACGTGTCTGTGGGGATGCTTCCGTGACACGAAACGTCGGTCACGTGTCTGAGAGGATGCTTCCGTGACACGAAACGTCGGTCACGTGTCTGTGGGGATGCTTCCGTGACACGAAACGTGGGTCACGTGTCTGTGAGGATGTGTCTGTGACACGAAACGTCGGTCACGTGTCTGTGAAGATGCTTCCGTGACACGAAACGTCGGTCACGTGTCTGTGAGGATGCTTCCGTGACACGAAACGTCGGCCACGTGTCTGAGAGGATGCTTCCGTGACACGAAACGTGGGTCACGTGTTTGTGGGGATGCTTCCGTGACACGAAACGTCGGTCACGTGTCTGTGAGGATGCTTCCGTGACACGAAACGTCGGTCACGTGTCTGTGGGGATGTGTCTGTGACACGAAACGTCGGTCACGTGTCTGTGAGGATGCTTCCGTGACACGAAACGTCGGTCACGTGTCTGTGAGGATGCTTCCGTGACACGAAACGTCGGTCACGTGTCTGTGGGGATGTGTCTGTGACACGAAACGTCGGTCACATGTCTGTGGGGATGCTTCCGTGACAGGAAACGTGGGTCAAGTGTCTGTGGGGATGCTTCCGTGACACGAAACGTCGGCCACGTGTCTCTGGGGATGCTTCCGTGACACGAAACGTCGGTCACGTGTCTGTGGGGATGCTTCCGTGACACGAAACGTGGGTCACGTGTCTGTGGGGATGTGTCTGTGACACGAAACGTCGGTCACGTGTCTGTGGGGATGCTTCCGTGACACGAAACGTCGGTCACGTGTCTGTGAGGATGCTTCCATGACACGAAACGTCGGTCACGTGTCTGTGGGGATGTGTCTGTGACACGAAACGTCGGTCACGTGTCTGTGAGGATGTGTCCGTGACAGGAAACGTCGGTCACGTGTCTGTGGGGATGCTTCCGTGACACGAAACGTCGGTCACGTGTCTGTGGGGATGCTTCCGTGACACGAAACGTGGGTCACGTGTCTGTGAGGATGTGTCTGTGACACGAAACGTCGGTCACGTGTCTGTGGGGATGCTTCCGTGACAGGAAACGTCGGTCACGTGTCTGTGGGGATGCTTCCGTGACACGAAACGTCGGTCACGTGCCAGTGGGGATTATCCGTGACACGAAACGTGGGTCACGTGTCTGTGAGGATGCTTCCGTGACACGAAACGTCGGTCACGTGTCTGTGGGCATGCTCCGTGACACGAAACGTGAGTCACGTGTCTGTCGGGATGTGTCTGTGACACGAAACGTGGGTCACACGTCTGTGAGGATGTGTCTGTGACACGAAACGTGGGTCACGTGTCTGTGGGGATGTGTCTGTGACACGAAACGTCGGTCACGTGTCTGTGAGGATGCTTCCGTGACACGAAACGTCGGCCACGTGTCTGTGGGGATGTGTCTGTGACACGAAACGTCGGTCACGTGTCTGTGAGGATGCTTCCGTGACACGAAATGTCGGTCACGTGTCGATGGGGATGTGTCTGTGACACGAAACGTCGGTCACGTGTCGGCGGGGATGTGTCTGTGACACGAAACGTCGGTCACGTGTCTGTGGGGATGCTTCCGTGACACGAAACGTCGGTCACGTGTCTCTGAGGATGCTTCCGTGACACGAAACGTCGGCCACGTGTCTGTGAGGATGCTTCGGTGACACGAAACGTCGGTCACGTGTCTGTGGGGATGCTTCCGTGACACGAAACGTCGGTCACGTGTCTGTGGGGATGCTTCCGTGACACGAAACGTCGGTCACGTGTCTGTGGGGATGCTCCGTGACACGAAACGTGGGTCACGTGTCTGTGGGGATGCTTCCGTGACACGAAACGTCGGTCACGTGTCTGTGAGGATGCTCCGTGACACGAAACGTGGGTCACGTGTCTGTGAGGATGCTCCGTGACACGAAACGTCGGTCACGTGTCTGTTGGGATGCTCCGTGACACGAAACATGGGTCTTGTGTCTGTGAGGATGTGTCTGTGACACGAAACGTCGGTCACGTGTCTGTGGGGATGCTTCCGTGACACGAAACGTCGGTCACGTGCCTGTGGGGATGCTTCCGTGTCACGAAACGTCGGTCACGTGTCTGTGAGGATGCTTCCGTGACACGAAACGTGGGTCACGTGTCTGTGAGGATGCTTCCGTGACACGAAACGTCGGTCACGTGTCTGTGAGGATGTGTCTGTGACAGTAAACGTAGGTCACTTGTCTGTGGGGATGTGTCTGTGACACGAAACGTCGGTCACGTGTCGGTGGGGATGCTCCGTGACACGAAACATGGGTCACGTGTCTGTGGGGATGCTTCCGTGACACGAAACGTCGGTCACGTGTCTGTGGGGATGCTTCCGTGACACGAAACGTGAGTCAAGTGTCTTTTAGGATGCTTCCGTGACACGAAACGTCGGTCACGTGCCTGTGGGGATGCTTCCGTGACACGAAACGTGGGTCACGTGTCTGTGGGGATGCTTCCGTGACACGAAACGTCGGTCACGTGTCTGTGACACGAAACGTCGGTCACGTGTCTGTGACACGAAACGTCGGTCACGTGTCTGTGGGGATGCTCCGTGACACGAAACGTCGGTCACGTGTCTGTGGAGATGCTTCCGTGACACGAAACGTGGGTCACGTGTCTATGGGGATGCTTCCGTGACACGAAACGTCGGACACGTGTCTGTGGGGATGCTTCCGTGACACGAAACGTGGGTCACGTGTCTGTGGGGATGCGTCCGTGACACGAAACGTCGGTCACGTGTCTGTGGGGATGTGTCTGTGACACGAAACGTGGGTCACGTGTCTGTGAGGATGTGTCTGTGACACGAAACGTCGGCCACGTGTGTGTGGGGATGTGTCTGTGACACGAAACGTCGGTCACGTGTCTGTGGGGATGCTCCGTGACACGAAACGTCGGTCACGTGTCTGTGACACGAAACGTCGGTCACGTGTCTGTGGGGATGCTCCGTGACACGAAACGTCGGTCACGTGTCTGTGATGATGCTTCCGTGACACGAAACGTCGGTAACGTGTCTGTGGGGATGCTTCCGTGACACGAAACGTCGGTCACGTGTCTGTGAGGATGCTTCCGTGACACGAAACGTCGGTCACGTGTCTGTGAGGATGCTCCGTGACACGAAACGTCAGTCACGTTTCTGTGGGGATGCTTCCGCGACACGAAACGTGAGTCACGTGTCTTTGGGGATGTGTCTGTGACACGAAACGTCGGTCACGTGTCTGTGGGGATGTGTCTGTGACACGAAACGTGGGTCACGTGTCTGTGGGGATGCTTCCGTGACACTAAACGTCGGTCACGTGTCTGTGAGGATGCTTCCGTGACACGAAACGTCGGTCACGTGTCTGTGGGGATGTGTCTGTGACACGAAACGTGGGTCACGTGTCTGTGAGGATGTGTCTGTGACACGAAACGTCGGTCACGTGTCTGTGGGGATGTGTCTGTGACACGAAACGTGGGTCACGTGTCTGTGGGGATGCTCCGTGACACGAAACGTCGGTCACGTGTCTGTGGGGATGCTTCCGTGACACGAAACGTCGGTCACGTGTCTGTGAGGATGTGTCTGTGACACGAAACGTCGGTCACGTGTCTGTGGCGATCTGTTAGTTACATGAAACGTCAGCCACGTGAGTTTGAGACACAACATTGGGTAGTTGTGGCAGTTCTTGACCATGCTAATTCTTTCGACTTCTTCACCGGTAGGTTGTCTGGGAGAGGGACTTTATGTCTATTGAATGGGAAACACATTCAGCAATCAATTTGCGAAACTTATGACATGGGTAACCATTGAAGATTAATGTATGACATCCTCATCCGGTCAGGAATGTTGTTAATGAATCTTGGTAAGATTGGTGTAGACATTATTCATGTCTGTCTCTCACTTGGCCTAGTTGTCGGAAAATGTCAGTGATTCAGATGTCAATGTCTCTTTTCAACGATGATGTTTCTGTTTCCGGCGCATTGGCCTTGTGGCAGAGTATTCGCTCTTTGTCCGGGAGACCTGAGTTCAAATCTAGGTCGGGTGAAACTTTAGATTTTTAAAGTAGGCACACTCTGCATTCTTGCGCGACAGAATGACTATGGGATAAATTGAACTCGGTCACATGGAAGAGCGGCATGTCGCCGAATGTGCTTCTGAGTACAAACAAGGAACACTTTTCTCCATTGATCGGTTAACAAAGCCTCTGATAGAACCAATTATCATTGCAAATATACCAGTCAATTTCACACCTGTGAAGGGAAGTGACAGGTTTATTCTTATCAAACAATGACTGCAGTCGATGTGTTAATGTTATTGTTTATTTGGAAATGAATGTGCTGAGACATAAAATCTTCGTGTAGTCGACTTCGTTAATTGTAGATCGAGAGCGGCATTTGTTTGATGGATAAAAGCCGCGATTTTGAAGCAAATTAATATTTCAAGGATCATTCTACTAACAGAAATGACTGTCTGAAAAATCGCTTTATCGGCCTTTTATTAGTCAGTTGACGACTTTACCAATTTCCCATAGTTTATTTAATCGCATTGTAGCTGCATCGGCATCATTTAACTCATCAATACTTACAAACATGTGTAATGGAATAAGCTGACAGTTTTTTGTCGCTGATGTTTAACAGAAAAGTAAATAAGATTTATGTAGACAATCTGATGAACCAATTGTTTTTATTAATGCAGAAATACATAACTCAGGAAATCATTTTCCAACAGACACTGATTATTGTCCGCTTTATGTGTCACCATAACTATCAGTTTGGATGCTTAAATTAGTTTGAGAGTTGGATGAAAGCTGATGATTGTTGTGAGATTGCGAACCCAGTGAGATTATTTAAAAACAAAAACAACAAGTGCTGGTTGATCGATTTCATGTCATTATTGAACATATCATCAGGACAAAGTTACAATAAAGATATTCCAATAATATTCCAGCAATAACTAATATTCCAATAAAGACAATTTCCAAATAGTCTTTTGCTTTATATACACGCGCACTGCTGAAAGTCTGGTCATGAAACAAATCAATAGTTCAACATTGATGGACGAACACGAGTCTTCAGTTCCAATTTTATTGATTTAGCATTTGACATTGAATTCCGCAGTTTTAAGCGTAATTATAAATGCAAATCAGTTCCTATTGTATTTTTTTTCATCATATATTCAATTTCTATGATTTTAGACGCAATTGCCAATAGTTCTTTTAACTTAACAAGTTCTCAATTGATGTATTTAATGGTTTTTTGTAACTTTGTCCTGATGATATGTACAAAAATGGACATGAAATCGATCGACCAACACTTGTCGTTTTAGTTCTAAACTGATGATTGTTGGTTAAAATACAAACCATCAAAACAGTGGCATTAGTGACACGAAATTCACGCCAAGTTCTAAATTTGACTCTTTTGTGCCATCAGACCTCGTAAACGATGCAGAATCGCAGTGTTGGTCCGAAACATGCCAATTAAAGAGAGTCCCAATCCTTGATTGAATTTCTTCGGTAATTTAAATATTTTTTAATTTAATTTTTATTATTTAATTTTAGTAAATTATTTAGGAATTTAATTTCTTTGATCACAATGAATATCGACAGTTAACTATGTCGGCAATGCCGCATTTGTTTTGATGCTGCAGTCCAAGATGACATGAAAATAAATCTTCTTGACAGGACAGCTATTTATAAACAGTTGAGATTTATGTCTTTATTTAAATTTGAACTGTGACAAGATGGCACACCATGTCAGTATTTCATGTGAGACAGGTGCAGTAAGATCATGAATCAATATGGACTCATAAAATTATCTACATGTAACTCTTGGATTTCTGTGACGCAGTCGTATGACATGCTAACATGCTGTCTCGCTACAATATGAACGCTGGTAGCGTTCTGTCAATGATAATAGGACAATATGCTGTCGATATCACTTAGAGATGACTTCTGCCTTCACTTACATTCCTTTAGAACAGTCAGCGTGGTCATTGAAGAATGTGCGAGCTCTT